>JAHHUM010002790.1:0-89009 GCA_036173005.1 Crenichthys baileyi | reverse complement strand
GTATACTCTGTGGGAGAAACCATAACAATCATTCCAGAACAGCAGGAAGCAGAGCCTGGGAAGAAGAGAAGTTGCAGCAGTATACAGGGAAAAAACGCTCCCATTCTGGCCTTGGCCCTCTTTGCCACAGAAGTAAAGGGGAAAGAAAGGACAAAAAATGATGCCCAACAGGAAAAAGGGACAAAAGTATTCAAGCATCAAAGGGAAAAGAAAACCGAAAGGAGGGAAATTTTTTTTCCCAGTGGGTTCCCACAATGAAGATGGAGTTAAAATTGGCCCCACACCTGAATGGCCTGATGCAGGAAAAAACCGTACCTAAACTGCCATCAGGATTGGTTTTTACTAGGCACCCGAGAGCTGATTTTCCCCCTTTTTCTATCCATCCTCAAAAAAATTTATTTTGTCTCAATATAGAGTATCAAAAGAGAAGCAGATCTGCAAAAGCCTATCATGCTTAAAAAGGCCCAAACCTTGCCAGGGATGTAAAAAATTTTTCCTCTCATATCGCACAGTGTCCTGGCCAGGCAAAAAAGGTGCCCCCCGCTGGATACTCAAGTTGTAACCTCACCAAAGAGCCCAAAACCTGCCATGGATATTCAATACAGTCCCAACTTAGAGTAAGAGGAGCATTTTAGGAATAAAGGGGGACCACATTATCAAAAACCATTAAAGCACGTATTTTTTAATTTCAATGGCCGGAGCTGTAATCTGGGCCACATCACCCTCTATATCAAAAGAAGTCAAGGGAAAAGAGCGCCAACCTGGCAGATATGTCTTCAGCAACACCCAATTACCCATTTCGGTGAGAGAAAGCGCAGTCTACCCTAACCCTCCGCATCCACACTGTACCATTCCGGCTCGGCCAGGCCGTCGGGTCAAACTCAAGATTCACGGCCACCCACTGTATACGTTAATCTGTATCCTGTCAGAAGCAGGGTTGGCTTACGAGAGGTATAGAAAAAGGCGAGCCATAGACGGATTTTCTCTTGCAGGACCACAGATACAACCTGACTACTGGACAGTCTACCAGTGGAAGTGGGTGTGGAAGGGGTTGGAGCCTGGATTGCCTTACCCCCTTCACCCATTTATCAAAACCCTGCTCGAGGGAGAGTGGACAGAATTGAAGAAGCAGATCAACTTGAATTAGCAGGCTTTCCCCCAAAGATAACCATGCCAGAAACTCATTCGGACATGATTCCTCTCGGTTATTTAGCTACTTTTAATGCCAAGAAAAAAAGCCTCCCGATGACCCTGACAACACAAGTCCCTCTACTCGACCCAAGCTATGGAAACGGATAAAGATTATGGATAGAGCGTCTTGTTCGAAGACTTTGCTTAGGCTTTTTGCTTTGCTTATCGGCATTATTTTTTTGTTAATCATACTTTACCAAGCTGGAGTGGGACCCATGGAACTTAACCCATGTTAAGGTCGTTCATGGTCCTTCAAAATACGCCAACCAAACTTGCTGGAACACAACTTCTCTGAACGTCTTTTTGCCTTGGACAGAATACCCTTCCTTAAAGAACCAGTCCAGGTTCTTTCGTGAAAGCCAAAACACCAATTTTACCAGACTGAAGAAGGTTCTACAGAAAGATCCAGCATGGATTAATGACTCCATGACCGAACAACTTGTCAACCACACCTAGTCTATCTCCAACCTAGAACCCACTGACGAGGGAGTAATAATATGGGTGAGAATCCTGCACCGACTCATCCGCCGTACAATTCGCTGCAATTGGATACACCCTGACCGAAGGGTCCCGGAGTGGCACTGCGACTGGGCCTGTCGGCCCTTAGTACAGTTTAAAGGCCACGGCTATTGGGAGCCTGAAGTTATCCACCAGGCTCCTTCAAGAGTTGTGAGTTGCACAGCCTGGTTTCCCCGTTGGGAATTTTGGGGAAAATATCAGTTAAATTGTGACGAGAATGTGTCCACTAAACCAGACGCATCCCAGCAGACCAGCAACCACACCGAAGGAGACCTTGTCATCCCTGCAAGAGGATCCAAAGCCTCAGCGCAGAATCGCACACGCCCTCCTGCCACTCCTAGGCCTAAGAACACTTCGTCAAACAGAAACCATACAAATTACCCGTTGGCTTTTCGGAATCGAGGGGCCCTACAGGAATGTATTAATACCAAGCTCAGACATTTGCCCAGCTGTTTTTGGAACATATTCACTCGATGCTGCACTATCTGAACTATCTGCCCTTAGCCCCTCTTTACACTCATCGAGTCTATCTCTCCTTCATAAACTCCTGGTCAAATACCATCTGGACTGAACACGAAGAATGGTTGAACACAACGTTTCCCTGGGTATGGAAGGCTTATGGTGTTCCCCACTTCAAAGGAGACTGCCCAGAGGGTGAAAGCCGAACACATGAAGGTTTGAAAGGACCTTATTATGCAGATATGTATGTTCAAAAACTACCTAAACCAGATGAACTATTGAATGTAATGGCCGGAGATTTTCACAAAATTGAACAGTGGGTGGCACAACAAGTTTTTGACAGTCTTAACAACTCTGTGTGGTCAAGCAATGGAGCTTCCCCTCGATGTGACCTGTGGCAAACTGACATTTCAGTCATGTCAGCATGGCAATATGACTGCTCCGTCCTAAATAAAAATCAAAACAGCAAAGATGCTCCTGCAGGCCTGGCTGAAGGACAAAGTAGAGATTGGTCCCAAACCCCTGGTGGGGATTGCAGGAGTATGAAGTTAAAGAATGGGTTTTTCCCCTGTTTGTCTCAAACCGATAACTACTGGGTCAAATACCAATATTTAGCAACGATTTACTCCAAAGAGCGAGACATTTGCCACAACCCTTCTATTGGCCAGAAAGATTTGGTTCACCCAAGACCCTGGCGTATGGAGTGTAACACTGCCCGTACTCAGTGCACCATAGGCCTTGCCCGCAACCCCTGCCAAGAGCTCACAGGTTGGATTGAATTATGCCAACCCATTATGATAACGAGTACAACACACCCTGAGTACAACCCAAACAAAGTTGTGTGGAAAAAATTGGAGGAGTGTGGAGAAGATCTCTCGGTGGAGGCTCGACCTGTGCCGAGATTCGTACTGGGCCCAAAAATTAAGGCATAGGAAAAGCATCACGGATGTTTTGTGCCTTTCATTCCTGATTCAGTAATTGCTCTAGCTGAATTGTATGCTTTTAGACAGCACTTATGCTCTGGCAGCATAGATAAGGGTTTTCGACTGGGTAGGATATAATTTTTTTTACTCTAACCCTCACATGTAAGCCACCTAAAGAAACCCTGAAGAATTGTGGGGGAAGGAGCGTATCAGTATGCTTGTAGTTGGGGTTTAGACTTTAGGACACTCAGTCAAAATGTAGTTACTACAGTTGCCCAGGAAACTGGACACATTATAGGAAAAGGGTTTCAGTAGTTGAGGTTGGATAGCTAATTTGTTTATGATGCTTTGCCTTATTGCTTGCTGCTGTAGGATTATGGTAGTCATAATATGTAAAGTCCTTGCGCAACAATTTTCTTCGGTCCCCGCTCAGCCCCGGGGGGGAGTTATCAGCCCCTCCCCCCTGGGGAGGGGGCCCCCCGGGTATAAGATCCAGGGTTTGGGAAGTTTTGAGTCACTTTGAGTTCCGGTTGAATACAGCAGTTGAGCCTAACCTTTTGCAGTCACTTTTCCCATGACTACCAATTCCCCCAATATCTCCGAGCCTGTCCAATAGCGGGGTTTTTTCCTTCCCTTTTTGGGGTGGCTATGCTATTGCCACACCCGGGGCTGGTCGGTCAGCCAAAACCATTACGGTTTTTCATCGTGCTTCAGGGATATGTTAAAAATAGTCTTTGGCAATTCTGGATACGCAGATGGGGAAGTGGCGTTATCTCTGTTTGCATCCTATCTTATGGGAAGGGTCAACATTGACTGGAGAAGAAGCCTGATGGTAGCACTGTGGCTTTGTGTTGACACCATTGCCTTAGTGCTTGAGATACTGCTGAGCGGACCTCATGCCGCCCGTCGCGCACCTGCTAAGATAGTAACTGCAATAATGGAGGCACTCTTAGCTTTTGGCGTTATCGCATATTTAGGACAACTAACTCTCTCTCTCAAAGGACAAGGCAAATGGATTTGGCTCACAAAACTAGCTAGCTTGGTGGCTTGGAGCTTAGGATGGGGAGTACTCTCTCTCCTTTATTGGCTACAACTCCTGATCTAGCCATTATGGTTTGGCTTATGACCTATGCAGCTCTCTTCCATTACATAGCTGCTTCCCCCGACGCCTCGTCAAGTGAAACTCAATCTCCACCTTTTCGCTCCCCTTGGCTGGCCGCCCAGAGACGGAACGGAGAAGTTGTCTAGCACTACAGTCTGAATTTTGCCGCTAGAACGCCTGCTTCTATAATTAGTATTATAGTATTAGTATTAGTATTATTATAATAATCTTTTCATTTAGTTTTTACCCCTGGAGGTGATTATCAAGGGTCCATAGTACGTTCCTGACAAATCCACTTATGAGCCTCCAATATATCTCTCCAGGACACAGTCTCCTGTTCCAGATGTGGGATTTCAGCCTCAGTCCTCAGATATCTGTGGGTTACGCCTGAAGCTCACTGGTGTCACCACTGTCTCTCTATTGCTGTCGACTATGCCACCGTGACACGTGTTTTCTGCATTGAGGGTCCTGGGGATCTTCCCTATATCTCCATGACCACGAGCCAAAACCTTCAGACATGATACAAGGCGACCTGGACATCGGCCTACGGGGCTGCCGCGCACACTTTTAGGATAAAGACACAGCTAGGGGGAATGTATCTCCCCATCATCAGCTGCATCTGGGAAGATCCTCAAGATCGATTCTGGTTGCCCACCCTCCATCTACTCGATGGGAGGGTTGTTGCTGTTGGCACCCATAGCTCCCCTGATTCGGCTCCTCCAGGCACCGACATCAAAGGATGCCAGGTGTCAATCACTAGAGCAGGCGGCAGCACTCAAACCTCTGTTACCACCAAGAGCGTCACCTGTCAAACTTCTGCTGGTGATGATGAACAGCAACACCAGCCTGCCTCACTGGAGGAGCTAATCTCCCAGACTTCTGCTACAAGTGATGCCATGCAAGACGAAACGGGTCCTCCCCAGCTGTCTGATTGCTTGCTGGCCGAGGTCATGTCGGCTATCCCTCCTCAACCTTTCTCCCCCCCTTTGCCCTTACCCTCAATCCTCTCGCCTCTGCATAGCCCTGTTGAGAGCTTCTCACATGGATGTCTCCCCTTTTGACGCACCCTGACTTCATCGACGAGTTTGAGATTCTCGACGCATGGTCCCCGCCGCAAGTCCTCCAATCACCATATTACTCAGAGTTCTTAGAAGATGAGGTCCTCTCCTTGTGTGTTAATGATACAGACCTTGATTGTCTCTGATTATTGGGACTTTGGGCATGGATACAGTCTGATCTCAAGAAGGTGGTGTCAAAATAAGGTGAGATCTTTCCATGAAATCCATGCAGCATTCATGAAGTACTCACAGTTAAATCCATAAAAATTACAATAGATATATTTCTGTGTAATCCATGTAACAATTATTAAAATTACAGTTGAAGCAGTGGAGAGTGAAAGGGGGTGTTCTCATATTCGGAGCTGAGAAACTGGAGAGGCCTGTGTGGAGATAAAAATTAGCTGTCTCATCTTTTGCAGAAATGTAAACAAATGTATCCAAAGAAATGATGTATGAATTTTTTCCATTCTTTCACAAATAATAAATGAAATGAGTATGTTTTCAAGTTAGAACACAACTGATTGAAATAGGATTGAGAACTGATAATAAATACAAACCTTAAGGGTTAAATTCTCAAAAAACATATATGAAAGATATAATGTTGATTATTAGTGATGGATGAAAAAAAGGAAAAGAAGTGATGATTTTATAACTGTGTCTTAAAGTAAATGTATAAAGCTGAGAATGGAATGTGTGATACTGTGTAAAGACTGAGCAGATTTGGAAGAGAAGTGCAGGATGACTAAGAGTGACAAAAGCCAGCTGTGTGCTGACAGAGAACCTTTAAAGGACAACGGGAGGAAGGGAGGATCCGTCTACAGCCAGCTGTGTGGAAAAAAGAAAAGGAAACCCCGGGAACATAATTGAGGTTGATTCAGGACTTCCAGAAGCCTGAAACTTAGAGCAATCAGCTGTTCACTGATCAAGTTCACTTCTGTTGTCTGGATAAAAAGGCTGTAGATGAAATCAGATTCATAATCTTGAGGCCCAGTGCTTCTTGGGCACACGGGTTGATCCTCTTTTTAATGCAGTCGATCAGCTGGGCTGTGTCTCTGTTGCTTTTCCATCTAAGCGTCTTTCCTTCGTCCGATCTTGTTCACTGGTCTTCTGCGAGGAAACAACCCAGTTCCTTCCTTCAGCTTTGCCTTTATAGTGCTTGATGCTTTCACCAGTCAGCTCCTTATTAGGCTTTCCAGTTATTGCTCAACCTATTCAGCTCAACTTCTTGGTTATTGCACAATACTTTAGTCATGGTCATTGTGACCTACTGGTTCCTGCTTTTCGGCCTTGGAGATGTCGGTAATAGCTATTCAGCCTCTGGAAGCTATTGTCTCCTGAGACATATGACAGCAAAGTTTCTGTTTAACCATCGAAGCCTGGAGCATCAGTGCCTGCCACTTAAAGGAAGAAAACTGAAGATCAAGTCGTATTCCCCTCAAGAAACCACTCATCGTTACCCGAAGGAACAGCTCCATCAGGTGCATGGACGAGCCTCCGTCTTCAAAGCCTCTCCAAACTCACTAGTTTCAGCATCAGGGAAAGACAGGTTGAGTTGATTGATTTATTTCTATTATTGAATTTATTGCGTTGCTGAAGTTAAGCTGTTACTGACCCCTGCAAAAGCGTTAATAATTAAAGAAAGCATATAAAATTCTAGTTAAATCGTGGACATTCAATAATTTGAGTCACCGTATTTTTGGTTTTTCATTGGTGGTAAAAAGTCTTGTTGCCTGGTTCTAAGAAATTATAGGAGGTTTTTATAGGTTGCCTTAGCCAAGTTTGTTAAAACAACGCCCTTGGGGCTCGTGCCGAGTCACTAAAATTAACTTAGCCCATATACCAAGTGCCAGTTGTAATATTAGGGAATGAGCAGCCGTTAACAGGAGTGACTGTCGGACTGTGAGTGACTGCGGTTGGCTACTCAATCGTCCAGACCTCCGGTTGAAGAAGGGGGAGACTTCTGGATGTAGGCTGTTAGAGGCTAGGATAGTCATTTCCCGACACCAGCTTAAACAGAACTTTCAGTGAACCTGCTTAGTAAGACTTTTCAGGTTTAGGGAAGGCTGGACCCGTTGGATGGAGAGCTGGATTGAGCAATCCCCTTAGACATAGGGAAGTAGGAGGGAGGGGTTAGCTCATCGGACAACGAAATTAGTCATGTTGTTTTTGTCATGAGAGTTATAAATTGGAATGATTCTAGCAATTTTGGTCATGTTTGCCACTACACCACGAATTAATGATAAATTGATGCCGTCTGCAAGCACTTTTGGTATTGTGTTAGTGATTGTTAGCAGGATTTTACTGCATATTCCATCTGCTCCTGCTGTACAAAATGCCCTTCAATTTTGTAATAATTTTATAGATTTCAGTGGCATTAGTAGATTTAAAAAAAGAATGAATTCAGATAATTTCCTGAGGGATAATGTCTGTAGGAAAATCCCTGGGAAGACCTGATTTTATTTGCAAGGTTTTCACATATGGAAGCGAAGTAGTTATTTAATATGTCACCATTTACAGATTCAGGTAGCACTGATGATTTCTGGCCCCTATTTAAGACTTTATTTTTCACATTGGGCAGCACTAATATGTTCAGTATAATATTTACATTTACTCTTTCTTATTATGTGACTGAGTTAGTTTCTAAATCTATGGTATTTCTGTCTGTTATTATCACTGGGTGTTTTAATATAACGGTGGTAGAGTTTACTTTTATGTTTTATAGAAGTAAGTATCCCTTGGTGAGCCAGGGATTACTGTCTATATTGTTGCATATGACAGTTTTCTCAGGGTGGTATTATGAATAGAGCTATCAGACTGTCATATGCAGCAATTGGATCTCGAGCCCCAAAAACATTAGTCCATGCTTTTGTCTCAAGATTATCAAATTCAAATTCAATTCAAAAATACTTTATTAAGGCGCGGCGCGGATGGTGTAGGGGTTAAAGCGGGCGACCATATGCAGAGGCTACAGTCCACGAGGTGGCTGTCCCGGGTTTGAGTCCCGGACTCGGCGACATTTGCCGAATGTCTCCCCATCTCTCTGCCCTTTTTTACTGTCTATATTTTTTTTTTTTTTTTTTTTTTTGTAGCTTTGGAGGCGAGGGTGTTGGATTTGGAGGCCCGGCTCCGCGCTGTTGAAAAACCAGCAGATAGCCGAGGCCCCTTAGCTAGCGCGGAGCCACCAAGGGTAGCTCCCCGTAGCAGTCCTCCAGCAGACCCCGTGCAGCCGGGGCCTCAGGCCGGCTGGGTGACGGTATGTAGGAAGCATAGTCCTAGATCTCAGCCCACAGGTCACCACCAACCCGTCTGTGTTTCTAATAGATTTTCCCCGCTCAGCGACACACCCGCTGAGAAGCCAACTCTGGTAATTGGCAGCTCCATAGTCAGAAACGTGGCACTAGAGACACCAGCGACCATAGTCAAATGTCTGCCAGGGGCCAGAACGGGTGACATTAAATCCTACCTAAAACTGCTGGCTAAGGATAAGCGTAAATACAGTAAGATTGTTATTCACACTGGCAGTAATGACACCCGGTTACGTCAATCGGAGGTCACCAAAGTTAGTGTTGCTTCGGTGTGTAAGTTTGCCAAAACAATGTCGGACTCCGTAATTTTCTCTGGTCCCCTCCCCGATTTAACCAGTGATGAGATGTTTAGCCGCATGCTGTCATTCAACCGCTGGCTGTCTAGGTGGTGTCCAGAAAACAATGTGGGTTACATTGATAATTGGCAAACATTTTGGGGAAAACCTGGTCTGATCCGGAGAGACGACATCCATCCCACTTTGGATGGAGCAGCTCTTCTTTCTAGGAATCTGGCCGAATTTATTAGTTCTCCAAAACTCTGACAACCCAGGGTTCAGACCAGGAAGCAGGGTCGTAGTTTAACACTCCTCTCTGCAGCTTCTGTACTGCTACCACCCATTAACCCTATTAAGACAGTGTCTCGCCCACGGCCAAAATTGAATAGATTAAAAAATTATCTAAAAAGAGGAAATCAGGAAAATCTAATAAAATAAACACAACTCAGACTAAAAATAAAAATAAAACAATTAAATGTGGCTTACTGAACATAAGATCTCTCTCTTCAAAGACTTTGCTAGTTAGTGACCTGATTTGTGACAATCAGATTGATTTATTTTGCCTCACAGAAACCTGGGTGCATCAAGAGGATTATGTTACTATAAATGAGTCAACTCCTACTAATTATTTAAATTTTCACATTCCTCGAAATACTGGGCGAGGAGGAGTAGTACCCATCTTTCAGTCCGATTTCTTGATTAGTCCCAGACCAGTCAATAGCTACAACTCTTTTGAATATTTAATCCTTAGTTTTTCCTCATCCAAATTGCAAAGCAATAAAACCACTTCTGTTTGTTGTTTTGTACCGTCCACCAGGCCCTTACTCTCAATTTTTAGATCAGTTTTCAGACCTTTTATCTGATTTAGTGTTAAATACAGATAAAGTTATTATAGTGGGGGATTTTAACATTCATGTTGACACTGAAAGTGATAGCCTAAATATAGCCTTTAATGGTATCTTAGACTCAATTGGCTTTGCTCAAAACATTAACAAACCTACCCACCTTTGTCTTCATTCTCTGGACCTTGTGCTGACATATGGCATTGAGCGTAAAGACATAACAATATTTCCTCACAACCCTGTGCTGTCTGACCATTTTTTAATAACCTTTGAGTTTAATTTAACTGAGTACTCCACACCTGAAAGAAAATTTCATTATAGTAGATCATTATCAGACAATGCTGTAACAACCTTTAAAGAATCTGTTCCACTTTTACTTTCCTCATTATCACAGAAAAACAGAGTGGAAGGCGATAATTTTGTTTCTTCCCCTTCACAAATTGATTCTCTTGTTCAGAGTGTTACTTCATCATTGCGTGGTGCATTAGACAATGCAGCCCCCTTGAAAAACAAGGAAATTATTCATAGGAGGCTAGCTCATTTGTTTTAATTTAGATCTGCGTACTTTAAAGCACAATGTTAGAAAACTGGAGAGAAAATGGCCCTCTACACACCTAGAGGATTCCTACTTAATCTGGAAAAATAGCCTACTGTTGTATAAAAAGACACTTCACCAAGCTAGAACAGCTTATTTCTCATCCTTAATAGAAGAGAACAAGAATAATCCTAGGTTTCTCTTTAGTACAGTTGCTAAACTTACACAGAGTCATAGCTCTGTTGAGCCATCCATTCCCTTAGCTCTCAGCAGTCATGACTTTATGGGATTCTTCCAAAATAAAATTGATTCTATTAAGAAGAAAATCTTTGACATACTCCCGAAGATGATTACTTCATCCTCAACAAGTGAGACAACATTGGAAGTAACTGTAGAACCTGATCTGTGTTTGGACTGTTTTGATCCTGTGGAGCTTCCAGAGTTATCAGAAATATTAGCTTCATCTAAACCTTCAACTTGTATGTTAGACCCAATCCCAACTGTTAGGTATTAATTATCAAATAGTCAAGCTCAGAAGGAGTCACGAGTCTCTGTTAATCTTGCAGCAAGATGGTGGCCCACTCTGCAGTGCAACTACAAAGTGTTGGCCCCATCTCTCTTTATTTATATATGTGTTTCACACACACAGTTCAACAGACATTCCAAGCATTTAGGGGCTGTATGTGTGTCTGTGTGTGTTGTGGGGGGGGGGGTCAGAAGGGTTAGGGTGCAGGTGTTTTGCTTTTAAACAGAGAGGGATGGGGGATTGGTAAAGCAGCCCCCAGATGTTGCTGATAGTAGCATAACTCACTCCTCCACCTAATTCATCCATCCCCCTTGGAGCATCCAGTCTAACCAAGAGGAGCTGGAAGTCGGGTGGTCGTGTGTCATGACGTTTTGCAGGTTACGCAGGTTACGCAGGTTATTCAGTGTTCCTGTTATGTCTGAGGAATGTATATTATCTGGATTAAATGTGCAACAAGTGTTGTTCAGCAAAAACGCAAAACCCCCCCCCGTTGATGCTGTTAGAATATCCAAACCATGGGTTTCTGAATTATCATGGCTCGCATAGCGTTCATTTCTATTTTTTTGGCCATCTTCTACTATTATGGAGTTTTCAAAAACAGCCCTAATCGGTAGCTTAAAGTTTCCACACGCAGCATTATTTTGCCCACACCTAGCCAAGGAAGGAGAATAGTGTCACTTTATCTCCTTCTGGCCAAAGCTTAAAATTTCCCGGGACATTAGTTCCCCAGATAGGGTCGTGTGGGTTTCATTTGGATGCCTTCTCCTTCTGTCAGATTTTGGGACGGGAAAACAATGAAATATGTACGCTTCGCATACCCCCAGAGTCCTATTAAAAAAAGGCACATGCTGCTTCTGTGAAATTCATCTTTCTCACATACACTGTAGGGCCCGGGGAAATGAACTGGCATGATAGAACATACATTAACAATCTGTTTTTTTTTTGGGTGCTTTAGCTGTTTCATACACAAAAACGATACCAATAAAATCTGCAGAAACAGATGTCTTCCTCCTTTCTCTAGGGGGTTTGAGATGAGAGCCGTCCGGTGTCCATCTCTTCTCATGTGATGTCGTATCCTTTGGATCCCCCTTTAAACAGAGAAAGAGTCCTGCTACCAGAATTAGGCTCAGGTTTTATCAGTCCTGTCCCCAGTTACAAAAAAGCCATACTAAGTTGGGCACTGGTCTGTTGTTTTTTTCACCGGTTTGAGATGCTGAGCCCTATGGGTCACCCCCCCCTTTTGTAGCCGGGTCTTCCCCCCCTTTTTTTCCCCCGTCGGTTGGGTTTTGGCTCCTGTAACGGTAATATTGGGCTTACAGTGGCTCGTGTGGATCCAGGGGGTCCCCTTTTTATTTTTAGAGCTGTCGGTGTGGGTCAGGAGAACTCAGTATGGCCCCTTTTTCCAGCAGGGGGCACTCCAATCCTTTTATGGAGTGTCTTAATCAGGACCAGGTCTCCAGGTCTCAGGTTGTTCTGTGGAATAGGAGCAGAGATTATCGGCAAGCCCAGGACATCGTTACTTCCTTTGTTTGTAAAACTTTTTATTCATCCATTCAGCTAATGATGTTTCCTGCTGTGCTTTTCCTATGTCATCCATTTCTGATGGCAATGAAAAGGTCTTCCATACCTAATCTATTTTTATTGTTCCATTTGTTCTTTCAAACCAACCCAGCAGATTGGGGGGGGTGCCGAGGTACAATAATTCCACCATATATAAAAAACACCCTCAACACCCCAGCCCGGATGTCATGAGAAAAAAAACAGATGAAGAGCAGGAAATTAAGATTAAAAAACAAGTTTAATTTGATAAGTGCAATAATTCCCTAAACATATTCCAAAAAAAGGGAATGATGCAGAGGAAAGAAAGAAAGATTTACCAAAGACCTCCCCGGACAGACAGCTCGGGTTTCAGCAAAGCATGGGGTTCTGTCTTTAAACCGAGTTTTCAACCTCCTCACAGATGCCAGAAAAATTATACCCTTCACTTCAAATCTTACTAACTGAGCCCCCCCATTATGCAGTCTGGCGCTGTAAATCAGTCAAACCCCCCCTTGTGGTTAGTTTATTATCTATAACCATGCCCAAAAAAGTCGGGCCTTTTATTACTTTACTGCCCATACAGAGCATTTACTGCTTGCAGCTGCTGAGAACATCCTGAACATCCTGACCTGGGATTAACCCCCTTTTTCCCCAACCTGAAGCCTGCTGTGACCTCTGACCTCTCCCTCTCAGGTTAAAAATACATGTTATTTTCTCAGTTTTATGGTTATAACTGCGAACTGAACTAATATCATGAAAGTACATGATTTTAATTCTCAACAGTGGTAAGAAAAAATTTTTTTTTTAACTGAAACCCTAATGCTTTTTTTAGAGCACAGTTCTATTACATCATTTCTCATTTTTATTATCTTATGATTTGTGGGGTACCATATGTGGGAAAAAATGTGTCAATAAACTCTTTTGCATTGTGAGTGCATCACAGTGCTTTGCAAGGTATATTTTTAAAACCCATTTTGAAAATGCATCTATAACCACTAAACAGTATTTCTTTCCCTGTGACCATGAAAGTTCAATAAAATTTGCATAGTCAAAAAAATTTATGGTGTAGAAAGGGTGATTAACCGGGTTTAAACCCAGGTGTATCTTCCCCCCTTTTTGACGCATTCCCGTGTGGTTCACTGTTGCTGCAGTTTTGTAGAGATTATTTTTTTTTTTTTTTTTGGGAAAATATTGGTTTATTTTTAAATGATTAAAATATCGTTCTGTTAACAGATTAAAAATGTCAATTTTCTGTCCAAAATTTTTTTTTTAAACCCCTCTTTTTCCCCATATTTTTTGGCAAAATGGTGAACAGAACTGAATACATATTGGCTGTTTGTGTAGATGGTTAGCATTTTTCCTTCATGTAATTCACAGGCTCTGATGACAGCAACAGCTCTGCAGTCTCTGCTGAACATGTATAGTGACTGCACTGTTCAATGATTTGGATTAATTGTAATGCATGTACCTGACTTTTGTGAAGTGCCTTGAGACGACATGTGTTGTGAATTGGCGCTATATAAATAAACTGAATTGAATTATAGGGCAGGGCATGTAATTCTATAATTTTAGTTTCAGTGGTTACAGCATAACCAACTTTATTTTTCCAAACTCATCTTTAGAAGCTGAATCATCCACAAAAATAATTTGTGAGTTTTGTAGAATAGTTTGAGAGCTTCAACTTTTGTTTTACATGAATGCCCCGGTTTTCTCCATCTTCTGCTGTTGGTAGCAGAGTGCTTAAAATTTGAGTGGGACCAAATCTTTGTAAGGTTATATTTGGGGCTGTGAAAGCAGAAGTAAAGCCAGAGCAATGTGTCTTGCTGTTCCTGCAGAGGTTTTTAAAACCTCTGTTTGTCCAAATTTTATTATTTTTTTTATCATATTTTATTTTATTGGGGGAACTTTATTTTATTTTATTCTTATAAAGCAGGTCCTTATTACATTTAAAAATTAGATCACTATACTTGGTAGTTGCTATTTTTTTAAATAATGCTTGATTTAGTTTTTATTAAAAAAAATGAATGATGAAAAAAAAAAAAATGAAGGGCATATTATATCTTATAATCTTAGTTTTCCCTTACCCAGTTTTATAGATACACCGTTACAGTTTCAGTAAGCTTTTGTATTTAGTTCAAGTAACTAAAGTTTTTTTCAATTAACTCAAGTTTTCTCTATTTCAGTCCAGTCAGTAATTATGTTAAAAGTTAATTTCATCTTGTGTTTTAAATTTGAGTCTATTCGATCAGTCTAAACCTGACTGGGAAAAATTTCAAAACATCAAAAAAACTACGTAAAAACCTTTTTTTTTACCATGAAGAACTGACCTAATATTATTATGATTCAGACTTGCCCTCATAGTCTTTTAACTATTGTGCACATTATACCCAAATTTTTTTACGTAACATGAAACAGACATTTATTTCACCCCAAAAACGGACAGATAAAATACAGAACATTTGGCCACATAAAAGTCTTAAAAAACCCTGTTTATCAGTATTGTCAATACAGGTAGAACCTTTGCTATTTTATATTTTTTTTTTTTAGAAAAGATTCTGAAAAACCTTTTTTGAGATATAAGTTTGGGCAATAATCATCAGAACATCAGACCTTTATTAGCGCTTTTAAGGTTTTCCCTCAAAGATGCATTACAATGAAATCAGTCATTCCCATTCCACAAAATTCACACACTACTTACTTACTTTTCTATAAGAGTAATTTTAGTGCAAAAAAATTTGAAAACAAATTTGACCTTCTATTATTTTTAAAATGCACCAGGTTTCCTCCAAAACCCCCTTTTTTGTTTCACAAAAGGGTTTTTTTTTTGAATGCTTCAATTCTTTTTTTTTTTTTCACCAAGAATCAATAAGGTGTTTTAGTGGGGGTCCACCTTAAAAGTGTTGTCTGTTGGGGTCATGTTTTTTCATTGTCAGGTCAGTGAGGTTCATAGGTCAGTCAGAACCTTGTTCATTTAGTCTGTGCACATAATGTTTAATAGATCCAGCCTATGATTAGTCAGCAAAACTTCCACTTATAGGAGAAAAAGGGGTGGACTTGAATGAGCTGCATTTCCTAGGAACACTGCAATCCCACTGTCTTCCTCGGGGATGAGCATCACCTGGGGTTGAAAACGTCACTTAAAAGGCTGCTCTTGCTTTTTTTTTTTTTAACTGTTTTTTCAACTGTGTGCACGCAGTGACTGAGAGGTCCCCCTTTTGCAATTATAATCTAGCAAGCGTTTTTTTACTGTCTCTGGATCTTTTTGAATGCATAATCTCCAGTTAAGGGCCCCCCTGTAATTTTAGGTTTTTTAAGTGGTAATTAAGTTACCTAAAAAATTTTTTAATTTTTATGCGATCGTTTAACATATTTCTCCGGGGCCCCCCCTTTCACATAATTTTTCCATAAACTTTACATCCCCTTCTAATTTTTATATTTGCTTTGTTTTTTTTCCCCATTTGAAATTAGATTAGTTTAAAAACTATGAATGTCCCCAACAGAAGTTCAAGGAAGGAGGACATTAACAAAGCCCTTCTACTGCGGCTAGTCCGCCCACGTGTTAATTTTCAGGGATGAAAAACCCGTCCTGTATCTCCTAGATCACCAGTACGTCTTTTTATTCAGGTAAAAAAAACCCCAGGGACCAGCGAATCTTGCTATGATTTTTTCCAAAATGCTTAGTCCCCAAAAAACACAAAAAAACATTCATTCAATTAGTACCTTGACTAGTCCACTTTTCCCCCCCAATAGTTGCTTTCGGCCAACCTAACCGGTTTATTGAGCCCCTTTGTTATTTTAAAATTAATTTTATTCACATTTACGGCGGAACGCTACAACCAAATTATCCAGTTCCCCTTACGGGGAACTACCTAGTCGTTTCTGATCCCCTTACGGGGGCAAACCTAATTTATCACTATTCCCCTTTCCCCGGGGGAAAAAATACCTATCCAATTGCTGTCTCCTTATGGCGAGACACTACCTACGACTGTTTTTAAGTACTTATTACAACACAATTTTTTACCTTTTGAGCTGACTTCAGTGACTCTTCAGACCCCAAAAAAGTCACCAGGCGTCGAGTAAAGCAATAATCTAGACCCGATACGAATTCACCCACCGGGTCTTTGGACCACCGTTTTCCCGGGGCAGACCCCCAGTAGCGCTTCCTCGGCCTCAGGTGTCCCCCGGGGTCCTCAGGGGCACTGTAAAAAATAGATAAGTTAGATTACAATCTCCGGTTCGAAAAGGGCCAATTTAATGTTAGGTTTAATTATCAAATAGTCAAGCTCAGAAGGGAAAGGACACATGAGTCTCTGTTAATCTTGCAGCCAAAGATGGTAAACCCACTCTGCAGTGCAACTACAAAAGTGTTTGGCACCATCTCTCTTTATTTATATATGTGGTTCCCCATACACAGTTCAACAGACATTCCCAAGCTTTAGGGGGTGTATGTGTCTGTGTGTGTGTGTGGGGATTAGAAGGGTTAGGGGGATGTGTTTTGCTTTTTTTAAACAGAGAGGGAGTGGGCCATTTGGTTTCAAGCAGCCCCCGGATGTTGCTGATAGTAGCATTAAAACTCACTCCTCTCCCTGGGAAGGAAGAGTGATAAAAAAATACAAAAGTTTTAAACCCAACACCAAACCCAAATTATTTAAGGAAGTGTTCCCTCTGATTACCAGCCCCATTTTAGATATGATTAAAATTTATCTTTAGTAAATGGGTATGTACCACAAGTTTTTAAGGTAGCTGTAATTAAACCTTCACTTAAGAAAACCTTCGCTTGATCAAGATGACTTGAAAAATTACAGACCGATATCCAATCTTCCATTCTTATCAAAAATCTTTTGAGAAAATAGTTGCTAATCAAATGTGTGAGCCAAAAATTTACACAGCAATGACCCGTTTTTTAAGAGTTTCAGTCAGGTTTCAGAGCTCATCATAGCCCTGAAAAAAGCTCTGCTGAAAGTTTACTATGGATATTCTTATTGGGCCCCAAAATAATGGTTTTGTGTCTTTTACTGGTTCTGTAAATCTCAGTGCTGCATTTTATACAGTCGATAAATATTTCTTTAGAAAGGCTGGAATATGCTGTAGGGATCAGGGGAAAAAACGCTAGGGGTGGTTTAAAAAATTTTTTGTCTGACAGATTCCAGTTTTTTCCATGTAAATGATAAAAACATCTTTAAAAAAATCCAGGGTTAATTGTGGAGTACCAAAAGGGTTTCAGTACTTGGGCCCAATTCTCTTTACTATTAATATGCTTCCAGTAGGTAAATTTTCAGCAAGCATAGAATTTAAAAAATTTCACTGTTAAAACGCTGATGATACTCAGCTTTACTTATCCATAAATCCTGATGAGCCCCCAACAGGTAGGATAGACTACAAGCATGTCTTGAAAAACATAAAAAAATTGGATGACCTTAAATTTTTTGTTCTAAATTCAGACAAAAAGGGGAAAAAGAAGTTTTTCGTCTTTGGGGGGGGAGTCTTTAAAAAAAAAAACTGCTTAGTCAATCACTTAACCTGGATGGGATTAAAATTGACCTCCGATAATAAAGTAAAAAAAACCCTTTGGGTTATTTTTTCCCCGGGCATGTCATTTTAAAAACCCCATATTAAACCGGTTTTTTAGGATTTCCTTTTTTCATCTCCGGAAAAATTGCCAAAATTAGAAATATCCTGTCCAGGATTGATGCTGAAAAAAATAGTCCATGCACTTTTTTACTTCAAGGCTGGACTATTGTAATTCTTTACTATCAGGATGTCCACAAAAAGGCCAGTTAAAACCCTTCAGCTGATTCAAAATGCTGCAGCAAGAGTTTTGATGAGAATTAAAAAGAGAGATCATGTTTCCCCTATTTTAGCTTCCCTTTCATTGGTCCCCCCTTAAATCCAGAAGAATTTAAAATCCTCCTCCTCACAATATAAAAACCCCCTTTTATTTAGCTCCATCATACATCAGAGATCTGAGTTTTCCATACGTTTCCTAACAGAGCACTTTTTTCCAGACTGCAGGTTTACTGGTGGTTCCTAGGTCTCTAGAAGTAGAATGGGAGGCAGATCCTTTAGTTATCAGGCTCCTCTCCTGTAAAAACCAGCTCCCGGGGGTTTAGTCCGTGAGGCGGAAACCCTTTTCTACTTTTAAAGCTAGGCTTAAAAAATTTCCTTTTTGATAAAGCTTTTATTAGAGTGGCTTAGGTTATCCTGAACTAAACTCTGTAGTTATGCTGCTATAGGCTTAGGCTGCTGGAGGACATAATGACCACTTTCACCCTCTTCGCTACATTCTCCCCACTACTCTCCAATTTTGCATTTTTTGCTGTTATTTCAGTTTTAAACTTTTTTCTCTCTCTTTTCTCTTTTCCTAGAAGCTACACCTGGCCTGACTTTGTGTTTCCCTGTAAAACCTTTTTTGGAGAGGGGCATCGTCCGAGCTTTTGTGGCAAAAAACTTAATGCTCACCCCCTACCGATGGGGATCCACATGGGCCCCTTTTCTTTCAGTGTTTAACCCCTTTCTCTCTCCTAGACATAGCTACTGACTGAGCTTTTACTGTAAAAATATTTATATGTGTTTTCTTTCAGACTCTAAACTTGAAAAATGGCTCAGAGTTTATTTTTTTTTTTTTTTTTCTTTTTTTTTTTTTTTTCTTTTTCCCCTTTCTAGGTGAAACGACTAAAGGAGCTACATCCATTAACATTTACTTTTCCTTCCCATAGAAAGTACTCCTGGATCAGTGCTTCTTTGTTCTCTTTGTGTCTCTGCTCTGTTCTCTCTAACCCCCAGTCGGTCGTGACAGATGGCCGCTCACACTGAGCCTGGTTCTGGTTCTGCTGGAGGTTTCTTCCTGTTAAAAGGGAGTTTTTCCTCTCCACTGTCGCTACATGCATGCTCAGTATGAGGGATTGCTGCAAAGTCAACACCAGTGACTGTCCACTGTCTCTACATGCTCATCCAGGAGGAGTGAATGCTGCAAGTCACTGACTGGATGCAATCTGCTGGGTTTCCTTAGATAGAAAAACTTTTTATCCAATTTGAATAAATAACTGAATCTGACTGCACTGTTCAATGATTTGGATTAATTGGAATGTATGTACCTGACTTTTGTGAAGTGCCTTGAGACGACATGTGTTGTGAATTGGCGCTATATAAATAAACTGAATTGAATTAAATTGAATTAATTATTAACTATTTAGCCACAGTTCTGTGAGACAAATGTTTTAATAAAGGCTGACGATCAGAGCACTTTAAATTTTCCTTGAACATAAAAAATAAACATTTCCCTAAGATTGTCTTTTCATGTAAACCTTACTTAGTGGAGTATAGACTCTTTAATATTTTTAATTTTACATAATTTTATGCAGACAGCTCTGCAGGAGGAGAGACGACAGTTCCAGGTTTGGACAAAGATTACCAGAAACTCTCAGTGATCTTCATCTTTATGTCCTGCCATCCTCTACTCCACTGTCTACACATCGTCTACTTTATATAAATATTTGCTTGTCATTAGATAGTCAAGTTATCAGATCACTTTACTTCTGGATTCATTATCTGGGTTTTTATTCTAATAAATAAATTTTTTCCTAAAATCATTTTCTGTAGTTATGTGATATGAGTTTACCTAATGATGATAAAAGAAAAATAAGTGTGTTGACCAGTGTCTATTAGTTATTGCAGAAGAAAAGCAACAACCATGGCCTGACGCGGGTTGGTATAAATTTAATGTAAAATAATTATTTAAACCTTTCCTGCTTATGGGTCCAGAGGAATAATGGAAAGAATTAATCAGTATAACTCTAAAGCTGCTCATTATTTAAAATTTATCAGTTGAAACAAAAAAATATTTATTAGCTAGTAGTCTTTTAAACGGAGTAAAGGAGTAATGCCATCTGCTGGACTGAAGGTGTACTGCAGTTTTCTTCACAACTTCCCAGATGTCATCAAGCTGATTTAAATAAATGGTCCCAGCCTTTCTAGTAAATGCAAAAAGAAAATATGAGATTCCCTGGGATTCCTTTTACCCAGGTAAAATAAATTCTGGGGCTTTCAGGGCTAATATCACATGGATTTCATAACTAGAAGATGAGACATAGCAGTGCTCTGGTTCCACTGGAAATCTAACTTTTTACTTACGTTGAAGCTCAATGCTTTGCTTTATTTTCTCTTGTATTAGCCAGATCAAAAACAAAACTGACACAGAGGATCTTTAAACTTGATTGGTTGTTGTTCTCCATGAACCTGCCTCAAGCTTGTGACCAAAGTGGTTCCTTTCTCTGACCCAGCTCAGAGCTTGTGCTGAGACAGCGCCAGCTTATCAGTGCCAGAGCACATGGCAGTGAAATGTCTTCCAATCAGCTGAATTAATATATGGCGCAACTGGAGCTCTGAGAAAATGTTATCAGCACAGAGGTAAGATTTTAGGGTATCTGCAGGTCTCAGAAAGCCAAATGTCAGACTTTTAAGACCTATTTAGGATGCTTGGGGTGCTGTTTTACAATCAAGCATAGCATGTGTGTCACACAATGAGACACATTTTAGTTGTTGTCTGTTTATTGAACATAATGTGATAAAGTACTCTCAGGTTCAGTTGTTGTATAACCAAGTGCAAAAAAAATTTGCTCGCGATTTGTGAGTCGGGGAACGTCAAACGAAACATCTCCTATCCCCTCATTAGAGCATTAAGACTGGTGCTTGACCACTGTGTTTAAAATCCACAAAACCTCCGACTTCAGAGTTTGTGTCGAACCAAATGCCGCTCTAGATCAGTGTTAGTAGTAGCAGTGGCAGCCGTTTTCTGAGGAGCTTTAGCCACGCCAGGGGAGCAAACTTTGAAACTTCTGGGGTATCTTTTGCCCCTTTCCACTGGTTCTATTTGGCCTGGCTCCGCTCCACTCTGCTTCCTTCGCAAGCGTTTCCATTCCTGTTTTTTTCCGTACTGGTACCTACTTCTTTGGTCGCTGTTCCTGAGCAGGTCGCCGGTGTTGAGTAGGGACTACATGTGACGTGGACAGACTGCTGTTCAGATGCGTTTTCAGTTTTTGTCTTTCACTGACTTATGTGAGAAGATTTGCACTGATTTTGACACTGGCTAAATGTACTTTTACTATAATATATATACTATTTCTTCCTTTTGAGGACTGAGCCTGACTATAGAACTAAACTACCACTTAGGATTAATCAAGTTTTCTGAATCCGAGTTTCCTGTTTGAGACCATATGGATCTCAAAGCACTTAATCAGAAGCAGTAAGAATGCGCAATAAGACAGTTAAACACCCATAAAAAGCATTGCTTAGTTAAGTATTTCATAGCTGAAACTGACTCAAGAACAACAGAACATTGACTGCATTCATACACATTGTCTGTTTCATTATTGTTACTCATATGGCAGTCTCTTAAAATTCAAAACTGCAGAACCTTCAATAAAATTCATGAATTCATAAACACGAAATAACTAAATATGACGTAGATGAAAAACAGACACTGAAACAGTCTGGCCTGTCAGAGAGAAGGCGGCTTTGCATTCCTGGTGCTGTACAACTGTACCAGCAGCGAGCTGATGGCCTTGACCTCTTCCTACACATTTTGTCACTAAGGTACAGATATATAGCGGGTCCAGTTTACTAAATAATTTGGTTTAGCTGCTAAACCAGAGCCAATCAAAGACGGTGGATAAGATTATTCCACAATGTCGTGATGAAGGATGTGTGGTCCTCAGACTGCTCTGGTGTGCAGTGTCTCTTTGTGCAATCATAGATACCAATAAATAATATTAAAATTAAAATAATATACTGAACATATTTTTATTCAATAGAAAAAAACAAGACAAATTCATAATCAAGTAGTTTTTTTTACTGATCAAATACCAAAGTTACAGATGACATGTAGCAGCTGTACAATCAGACAGTTTTTATCGTGAATCAGTTAAAGGCATCAGACATGTTCCACTGTGGACTACAAAGAAAAGGGTTTTGATCCCTATATAGATTCCTCACTAAAAAAATGAGAAGCTGTTTGTAAAGTTTTTAGGCGCTACTTTAGAACTTTAGTAGTCATGGTTCATTTCTAGAAAACATTTTTCTATTCCTCCGATTTTTGTAACTGTTGTGCTCGTGATGCCACATCATAGTAACACTGAGGAAGAAAAATTGTGTTCCGAGGCGAAAGAAGACTGTGAAATTATTACACCTGCAGTATTTTATGGGTATGTTTGAAATAATATACTGTTGGTGCTACTTGCTTTGTGAATAACATGCGGAGTTCAATTCAATTCAATTCAGTTTATTTATATAGCGCCAATTCACAACACATGTCGTCTCAAGGCACTTCACTAAAGTCAGGTACATGCATTACAATGGAGTTCAAGTGGATAACAAGGGAAAAGGTTCTCCAGTACTTTAACCATAAACTTTAGGCCTTTAAAGGACCTAAGAAGACATGTTGCCATATGAACATAAATCACAAAATCTGTACAAGCAGCACATTTGTCACAAAATGACAAAGAAATACACAGCAAAGCTCTTTACATCAACTATCTTTAACATGTCTTTGCGTCCCAGATGAACACAAATCTGACATGGTTACATATTATAGCTGAGGAAGCTCATGTCTTTCATTGGTTAAAGCTACGGGTTACTAAGGAAATGCTTTCTACCCGTCTAGGATATGACATTTTGACTGAAAATCGAACCCCTACTTTCCAACGGTCTGCTGAATTGTCATCTGAACTACTTTGAAACGTTTCCCACAGGCCTCTCATCAAAAAGACTTTTCTCATCTTTGTGAGTTCTCATGTGAGCCATCATGTGACATCTTACACTGAAACCTTTCCCACACGTTGCACAAGAGAAGGGCTTCTCACCAGTGTGAACTCTCATGTGGCGAGTCAAATGACTCCTTAAAAGGAAGCTTTTCCGACAGGTGACACATGGGAAAGGCTTCTCACCTGTGTGAGTTCGCATGTGAATAATCAAATAACCTCTTACACTGAAACTTTTCCCACAGGTTTTACATGGGAAAGGCTTCTCACCTGTGTGAGATCTCATGTGAACAGTCAAGCTCCCACTACAACCAAAGGATTTTCCGCACATTTCACAATCATAGGGTTTCTCACCCGTATGCGTTCTCATGTGTCTGTTCAAGTTGCTTTTTCGACTGAAGCTATTTCCACAGATCACACACAGGTAAGACTTCTCATCTGTGTGAGTCCTCATGTGTGTATTCAGATATGTTTTTGCACTGAAACATTTCCCACATGTCAAACATGGGAAAGGCCTCTCGCCTGTGTGAATTCTCATGTGAGAAGCCAACCTGCTACTCTGAGTGAACCCTTTACAACATACTTCACAAATGTGCAGCTTCTCATCTGTGTGTGTTCTCATGTGAATAGTCAAACTACTTCGTACTCGAAAACTTTTGCCACATGCCACACATGGAAAAGGCTTCTCACCTGTGTGCGTGCTCATATGAACATTTAAATGACTTCGCAGACTGAAACTTCTGCCACAGTAAGGACAAGAGTATGGCTTCTCACCTGTGTGAGTTCTCAGGTGAGTGATCAGATGACTCCTTACACTAAAACTTTTTCCACAGCTCACACATGTGAAAGGTTTCTCACCTGTGTGGGTCCGCATGTGAGTATTTAAATTACTTTTTGCTCCAAAACGTTTTCCACAGGTGAGACATTGGAAAGGTTTCTCCCCTGTGTGAATTCTCATGTGTGTAATTAGATGACTTTTTACGATGAAACTTTTCTCACAGCTTGAACAGGGAAAAGGCTTCTCACCAGTGTGAGTCCTTACATGAGCAATAAAGCTGCTTCTTGCACCAAAACTTTTCCCACAGGTGGGACACGTGAAAGGCTTCTCACCTGTGTGAGTTCTCATGTGGACAGTTAAACTACCTTTGTCATTTAAAAACTTACCGCAGACGTCACACGGATATTGTTTTTTACTGGAGTGAGATCTCATGTGATTATTTAAATGGCTACTTTGGGTGAAATTCTTGCCACAAACTTTACAGGAAAACACACATTTTTCTGTGGGAGTCGGCGATCTTTTACGCCTTTTACTTTTTGAACCATCTGCACTATCATTTTGAAGTCTGGATTTCTGACATCTCCTCTTCGACCTTGGGTGTGGATTTTTACTCAGTCTGGATTTTTTCTTCTTCTTTCCTTCCTGCTCCTGGTTTTCAGCCACAAGAGAGTGTTGGGCCCGGTTCCTGCATGGTTCCGGTTCCTTGTTGTCTCTTATATCACAAGCAGGTTTCCTCACCAATGTATCCATCTCCTCCTTGAGGATGAGCTGTACTTCATCCTGACTGGTGCAGTATTCATCCTGTTCCTCTTTAATCTGGAGCTCTTCAGCATGTTGTTCATTTTTTAAATGTTTAAAGAGTAGTTCCTCCTGTTCCTGTTTGATATTTGGAGCATCTGGTTCCTTTTGTTCTTCCATCTGGGAAGGTTTTTGTTTCTTCAGGTTCAGAGTGATTTCCTCTCTCGGTTTAAGAAAAACCTCTGGAGTCAACAGAAAAGAAATCTGCTGGAGTTCTGAGGAGATAATGAACACAAAAATTTAAAGAGATTTCAGAAAACATGCATTTTAAAATTATAAAATTTTGAAATGTTTGGATATTTTTTCTTAATCAGTTGTTATCAGCTGATAAGACAATAGATCATTTTACTTCTAGGGTTTTAGATTTTCAGAAACCAGATTTAATTAAAAAGCAAAATTTAACATGTGAAAAATGACATATAATGATAAAGCATAAAGATCACACCACATGTGAAGACAACAAAGATGGCGATCTTTACATCATCATACACTTCCAGTAAATAATGTTTGAAACCTAATAAAGCCAAATGTAATGGAAGGATCAACAGACAGAAAGTTTTCAGTCAAAACGTCATTTTTTTTCTAGGCATTTTCAAATTTCACACAGTGAAGACCTGACGAGTCATTTGGTTTGATTTAGTCAATTAATGAAATTATTTTACAACAAACTACTTGAAAACAGTTAATATTGTTGTTGAGGACTTTTAATAAGGCAGTGAAAATATCTGATAGAAAAAATTTTTAAATTAGTTTAGAGTTGTTTTAATTTATTAACCAAGTTGTACTTGAATGCACTGTCACAGCGCACTGGGAGGAACAAGACTCCAGTCAAAGCAGTACTGGTGTGTTGTTGTCTGCTGGGCGGGTTAAATTCTACAGGACGCTGGATTTGGACTAAAGCTTGTTTTTCTTTGCGACACTTTCAGCTTAATTTCCTTTCAGGTGAGTAAATAAGTTCAGAGTAGAGCAGCTGCGTGCCTTACCTTCATAGAAAGTATCGTTTGTCTTTTCATTGTGGAAACCTATTAATCTGTTTAAAACACATCAAAACGTGGATGGAGCTCAACTTCCTTCACCTGAATAGAAAGAAGACTGAGCTGATGGTTTGTGGTAAAACTGACTTGTTAACCAAGTGCAGCAGTGCAACTAGTCCTTTAAATTCTTTTAGCTGTACTGCTGTCGGGAATCTTTGGGTTTGAACTTAAATAAACAAGTTAGTGCTGTGGTCCAGTCCAGCCTCTACCATATAAGCTCGATCTCTAAAACCAAACCCTGTCTACCTCACAGTGCTCCTCTTGAAAGGGTGAATCACTTCCGGAGGTGAGGCTGAGCAGCCTGGAGCAGCAGAAGCAACACAAGAGATGATTCAAGATCTGAAGACACCACCTGGTGTCATCTTTTAACTTTATGCCAGAATCTATAGAGAAACATTTGTTTAGATATATTGTATGTGCCTGTAATTCATCTTGTTTTAATAATAATAATAATGAATAAAATGATTAACAATAACTGCTGATATCTAAATGTACTTTTGCAGCAAGGAAGTGTTCACCCTGCTGAGCCTTGATCCATTAAGCAACAGCAGCAACAACCTTTTCTTTGGAGATCTTTTCCCATCAGATGCTCTGAACAGCGAGGCTATAGACTCTGCTTCAACATTCTTCTTCATCTACAGATATCTGACCTCTGATATCATTTCTCTGGTAAATTCAGAGGTTTCTTGTTACAAGCAGTTTGCTGAGAAGTCCTCTGATCACACCTGGCTGTGCTTGGTGGGACCAGCCCATCTGTTCCTCCTCAGTTTTCCAGCTCTGATCCAGCCAGCTCTGATCCTCTTCACTTCAGGAAAGTGGTGCAGACTAACGGCTGCTGTCGTAGAGTTGCTGCAACCACCAGCAATGCACCGTTTCACCATATTAACTCTGTTTTTAGTGCAACTTGGCTTCTACCTGAACCATTGATCATTGACGCTCACACAATGAATGACCAATTCCTTCAATATATAGATGTTTTCTTTTAATTTCTGCATTTGTGGGAAAAGCGTGTCACAGGCACTTAACAGCCAGTATTAGTTTGAGGTCAAATACTTCAGTGGGAGGAAAACACCTTAAAATGAATACACGCCACATAGAAAAGAAGACAACGACGGAGTACAGCACCTGGACCCACTAAACGAAAGCGTGACTACAAGCAGCAAGAGTAGAGGACAGGCCGACTGCCAGTTATGTTGCAAAGTTATGTAGCAAAGTTGTCAAAAGGAGAAGCAAAAGCTAGCATTTTCAACACAAGTAATTTGATAATTCAATTCAATTCAGTTTTGTCTATACAACGCCAATTCACAACACATGTCGTCTCAAGGCACTTCACAAAGGGTTTGGAATGGTGCGGGTTGTTGGGGAGGTTAGAGTTTGGCCATTTTAGAATGGTCTATGTGTTGGGGTACTAAGTAAAATAATACCCTGATAAAGTGTGTCCATCTAGAGCCCACTGGTGGCCATTGTTATACTAAAAACCACAAGTATTGGGGTTACCTCTCTCTGTCAGACTGATTATAACCATTGGAAAAGAGAAGGGGTCATACAGGTAGCAGATAAAACATCAGAAAATGCTGTCGACACAATAGCAACAACGAACTCCACAACAAACTCTGAAGAAGCTGGAAAAATGTCCAGACTCGCTGGAATAGCATACTCTTCACGTTAAAGGCAGAACTCAATGCAGACTCAAAGCAGACGTCCACCGAACATGTCCGCGCAAAGCTAAATTTGTACCTTTTACGGCTGGAAATGTCTCCACACTGAATATATGTGACACTCTGGTCCAAGCAGTCGGTCGCGAGGACGCGCAGCTTCACGGCCACTTTCTGCCTCACACTGACAGGGGTATTCCTCTTCTTCATCCCTTGTCTGGTTTAATGGCTTTTAACACCAACTTTGTTTCATTTGTCTTTCCAAAGCTACACGGCAAATTAGCTCTTCCTCCCCGTCGTCGTCTGCTGTCCAGTAGGAGACATGACCACATTACTCCCATATTGTCCCTGCTCTGGATGCCTGTATGTTTTAGGATTCTGTTTAACTTTTACTTTTGGTTTTAAATATTTAAACCATCCGGTACCTCCTGACTTATCGGACCCTACAAGCATGTTCCCAGTTGAACCCTGAGGGCAGGTAACCTGCTGCTTTTAGATGTTCCTGGGACTTGTCTTGTGAGCCGAGGCGACAGAGCTTTTTCTGCTGCAGCTTCTAAACTTTGGAAAGATCTCCAACTCACTGTAAGGGAAGAAAACACCTGGAGTGATCTTAAATCTCTTTGAAAGACGTATCTTTTTAAAATGGCTTTTAATTCCAGTTGAGCAGAAATTTCAAGCTGGTTTTATTAGTTTTTAATTTAGTTTTTATTGCTTTAACTGCTCTTATTCTACCTGTTTAACTGTAGATGTTGTGTTTTATTGCTCATTTCATGTCTTTTTACTTCCTTTGACAACACGTGTGTCACTTTGGGTTAAGTGCTCTGTAAATAAAGCTCGACTGACTGATTGCTGTTAAAAACACAAAGTTCCCTTATTGTTCCCAAACAGCAGCCTTCAGTGACAGCTGGAAACTCTGTTTTGTTTTAGTTCTGGTTTTTAAAGTTGCCCTGCAGAGCGTAGAGTTGCACACTGTAGTTCTGCACATAAACGTTGTGCATGTGATCCAGTTTAAATCAACTCTGTATTGTTTGGGACACATGCACGGAGAACCAAAAGGACTGTTCTGAAAGTTTTCGCTACGTAACGTTGCCAAGAATGACTTATTATCATTACTTATGAGGTCAAGGCTTCAGCTCATTGGTCAGCACCAGAAAATCATTTAACTCAAGCCAATGGTCGCCCCACCTCCAGTCTAGTCGTTCTATCTAGTGTTATTTCATTGTTGGGTCCAGATGGTGATGATTCCTTATCCAAGTTATCGTTACGGCTGAACAACACCTGGCTTAATCATCACTGTATCAGTGTATTGAAGGTTGATAGGACTATTTGCATGGGGAGGACTTCCCACTTTACACCAGCTATGTTCAGCATGTTGGATGGAGTCTCACTGCAGTAGATCCTGGACCTGCCACAGATGACTCGAGGTGGAAGCAGATGGAAAAACAAGCGTTAGGAACATGTAGATTTATTGAAACTAATATTGTCAATACAATATTTTACAAGAATAACATCAAATGATTTTCTAATTGCACTCACAGCTCATTATTTTGGGTGTAGCATGATCCAAAAATTGATTTTTTGGAGTCAAAATGAAATCTGAAAGACACATTAACTACTGAACTCCCATAGTTCATGTTGAACGTGGTTTTAATTAATGACTCAAACTCCAGGATGTTTTAAATAGGTGATAGATGTAGAAAGGAAGAGGACCGGATCACCCCTGAAAATGTTAGATTTGGGTCAGGATGCACTCTCTCATGTTTTGGCCTCTGTCACAAAACATTTCCATTATAAAGCTGCAGGATGAGCTCCATCTGGCCACTCGTAAGGAGGAGACAGTAATATCTAAAACTGGAAAAGCTCCAGTTTTAGATCATAAAAGATATAATATCAGCATAAAACTGATAATCATAAAAGAATGAAACAAACTCCCTACTCACCTAAAAACCACAAGGGAGAAAAACATGGATTTTAAGACACCAATTATGTGATCATCAATTATTCTTAAGATGTATTTTTACCTGGATGAATGTTTGTGTATTTTATGATCTGTTTTATGATTTTATTTCTGTTCTGTTGGATTTTGGATGGTATTGCATCTTATGTTTATCAGTTTATTATTTTACTTAGTGCCCCTACATGTGGCCCGTTATGGGATGGCCGGGCTCTGGCATCGGTGGTTTGGTCTGGCCTCCCCGGCGGCCCCGCGCAGTTCCGGACCCCTTGTGGGGTGCCTTGAGACGACATTTTTTGAAAAAAAAGCACTATATAAAAAATGAAAATGAAACTATCTCTGTAGTTATGCTGCTATAGGGTTAGGCTGCTGGAGGGGCATGATGACCACGTTTCCCCCTTTGCTACTTTTTTCACGCTACTCTCCCCAATTTTGCATTATTTTCTGTTATTTCAGCTTTTTTAAATTTGTTCTCTCTTTTTCCTTCCTAGAAGCTACACCTGGCCTGACTCTGTGTCTACCTGTAACACCTTTCTGGAGAGGGCAATCGTTCGAGCTTCTGCTGGCAACAACTTAATGCTCACCCTCTACGATGATCCACATGGCCCTGTCTTTCAGTGTTTAAACCCCTTTTCTCTCTCCTGACATAGCTACTGACTGAGCTTCTACTGTAACTAACTCTATGTGCTCTCTTTCAGACTCTAACCTTGAAAACTGGCCTCAGAGTTTATCTGTTCTTTCTTTCTAGGTGAAACGACTAAAGGAGCTACATCCACTAACATTTACTTTTCCTTCCATAGAAAGTACTCCTGGATCAGTGCTTGTTTGTTCTCTTTGTGTCTCTGCTCTGTTCTCTCTAACCCCCAGTCGGTTGTGGCAGATGGCCGCTCACACTGAGCCTGGTTCTGGTTTCTGCTGGAGGTTTCTTCCTGTTAAAAGGGAGTTTTTCCCCCTCCACTGTCGCTACATGCATGCTCAGTATGAGGGATTGCTGCAAAGTCAACGCCAGTGACTGTCCACTGTCTCTACATGCTCATCCAGGAGGAGTGAATGCTGCAAGTCACTGACTGGATGCAATCTGCTGGGTTTCCTTAGATAGAAAAACTTTTTATCCAATTTGAATAAATAACTGAATCTGGCTGCACTGTTCAATGATTAAGATTAATTGGAATGTATGAACCTGACTTTTGTGAAGTGCCTTGAGACGACATGTGTTGTGAATTGGCGCTATATAAATAAACTGAATTGAATTATCTTGATTTGTCCAGGAACAGCAGATCAGCTGAGAAGCTAGAACCTGGTGCAGAGCATCTTCACTCTGTTGGACTTTATTGTTTTCCTGCACATTTTCCCTGATCAAATAAATAAATAAAAGATAAAGTGAGGATGTTTAATGAGGCAGTTGAAGTTAGGATTAATGAAGAAAAGTTCAAACATAAAAAGGGAGCGGTAACTGCTGGTTCACCTTGGATTTAAATGTAATGCTTTGTCTCCAATTTGTTTGGTCAAATTCTAGGAATTACCTCACATCAGGCCTCACTGTGCAGGAAGTAAAGAAAATTGGAGCTGTCTGGGCTTGGGCAAAATGATCCATGTGACACCAGGCAGATCATTGAGAAGCATCGCTGCACCAAGGTCAGAGCTGGGGCTATTTTGAGCTCAAATCATTTAGAGCCAAGCTTTAACGTCTTCACAGCAACGTAGAGGGGTGGATGGAGCATGGATTATTAGAGGCATGTAAACTTGGCAATCGTCTGCATAGCAGCGGAAGGAGAGGCCCTGCTTTCTAAAAATAAACCCCAGGGAGCAAGTTTAAAGAAGAAAGAAGAGGACCAAGAACTGGACCCTGACGATCCCCACAAGATGGGAGGTCTGAGGTGGACAGAAGATCTTTAATATTAACACTAAACTTTGTCACTCAAACAGGAACGAAGCCAATCCAGTGCTGCACCTTTAATCCCAGTGGTCCGAACGAAGATGAGAATGGTGTGGTCCACAGCATCAAACGCTGCAGTAAGATCTAGAACACACAGAGCTTCCAGAGTCGCTTGCAAGAAGGATTACATTAAGAACCCTAACAGAAACCTCCACAACACCATCAGTGCCAAACTGCTTTCAGTTGGGAAAAACTAGTCTTGACAGCAATCCTGAGCAAACGGCTCATCAGGGCTACACATGAATGTTCAAATCACCAGCAATTAAAATCTGATCATATTTACGCACAAATTCAGCCAAGAAGGTGGTGGTCGGTAGATTACTGCACACAGTACCGGTTGGGAATGACCCAGTTCAAATATGAGTAGTTAGAAGGAGGGAACCGGTACCTGGGTTAGTCCGACCGGTATTGTTTAAAGAAGAACTGTATGGAGAGATTGCAGACGTTGATGGTGCACCACTGCTGACAGGCACACAGCTGCAGTTGTTGGTCTCCATCAACTCACCTCCACCTTCTGATCAAAGCGGTACCTTCCTCTGGCCCGAGTCAGAGTTGGTCCTGAGAAAGAACCTGTTCTCTGGAACTAGAGGTGGGGTTTGTGGTGGTGGAAACACAAAGAACTGGAGCTAAGCGAGCACTAACACCAGTTTAGCACTGGGACCAGTTAGGTGGGAAAACGCCTGATTTAGGCCCCGTTTCCACGACAACGTTTTCTGGTGACAACATAAGAGTTTAGTTCTGTTTCTACTTTTCGTTTCCACGATAACGGCGCAAGTTTTCCCTTATAGAGAGTAATAGTTTTCCCGCTCTCTGTTCTCGACTAGACGGTAAAAATGGAATCGTTCTTACCAGGAAGCCCTGGATCATGACCACATGCACAACATGGCGGCTGCCGACCAGTTTAAAACCACAGAAGAAGAGATCAACAATAACAATATGGCTGACCAGAGAGTACTTACTGCTGCTGACTCTGAATGAGAACTTTGTTGGATAACCTCTAAAGAAGCTCCAACAAAGTTCTCATGTTTTTCCCTGTTTTGTAAGCAGGAAGTGTTTGCACATGTTGCTGAGTTTCAGAGAACATACTGCCTACTAGTGGCTTGGCAGGGAAATTAAACCATCTTCATGTATCTATTGTTGCCATGTGAGCAGAGATTTTAATTAAAACGTTGTTGTGTAGACGTGTTAACAGACAAGGAACAACTATCCCGTTTTTAAATGGACTGCTGTCGTGTAAACAGGACCCGAGTCATTTCTGTGCCAGCAGTTGGAAACATCTGGTTGTGACTCCAATACTGAACTCTTCCAAACCAAGATGATTCCTCAGGTCGCTAAATAAACTCTGTTTGGTGCTGATTAACACTGAAGGTTATCAGATCCTGACGGTCATTCCTGACTCCTCCAACCCCAGCAGACAGCATCTATGTTCCATCCATCCATCCATACATCCATCCATCCATCCAGGCATCCATCCAGGCATCCACCCAGGCATCCACCCAGGCATTCATCCACTCATCAATCCATCCAGGCTCCCATCCAAACATCCATCCATCCATCCTGGCATCCATCCATCCACCCATCCAGACATCCATCCAACCATACATCCATAAACCAACCCCTGAGAATTACAAGCCACCGACTTCAGAAATGAACACAGAACTGAGACTGGAGGCTTTGTTCAGATGAGTTGTTCAGTTTCCAGTTCAGTTCAGTGGTTCTTTTTAGCCTCTGAGCCACAGGTGGTTTATCTTCACCCAACTGGTTCCACTGCTAAACCAGTGCTAAAGCAATGTATTCACAGCAAGTCAGAGAGCACCTTTAACTCACACTCTTGTCCCGCTTTAATCAGGAAATACTAGTATTAGTGGTGCAGTTGTGATACTGGTTCCCCTCGGCTGCATTTCTTCTACCAAACAGAACAGCTGATCTGACTAAAACCTCAACAAAACCGTCTCCCTGCTATGAAAAGAACACAAAGTAAAACAAATATGGACATTTTGTTTCTGTTCAATTAAAGTTTGAGTAAAATAAAGACGTCCCTCAGCGTGAGAAGATAATGAAATGACCTCACAACAAACCTTTGGAGAGCTTTGTACCGCACCAGAGTCTGCTTTCTGGAGCAGATCACGCTAGTTTAAACCCATCCTGAAATGGACTAGAGAACCGTACCCAGGCATGATTACAACTGCTGGTCACGGCATGGTTTATCTGAACCCTGGAGCAGATCGCTTGCAGGGTGAATGCGTGCTGTTCCCAGCGTACCATACGATGATGATGTGAGAGCAGCACATTTCAGTAGAAGAAGTAGTAGTAGTAGAGGAAAAGCAAAGTAAGAGCGCGAACCTGAAGCGTTAGGAGTTGAAAATGTCTCATGGGGCTGGGTGGAGCAGTGAACAGGTGCAGGAACTGAACACCAAAGCTGGTGAGGAGGATGAGCTAATCTGCTGTGTAAAAAGAAGGTGGTAGGTAAGAACATTAAACCAAACTAGGGACTAAGAAGGTAACATCTGTGCAGTCAAGTACGCCGACTCTATGGGACCCATAAATCCACCTTGCTGCTAACAGCGGGTAACAGCAGTGGTAAAGCCCCAATCACACTGCTGATGGCAACTAAAGCATAAATACCCAGTCTCTTGGCTCAAAGCTGATAGAAACCACTTCTACAAACAGTTAAATCTACAAGCAGCTGAATCAGAAAGTAAAGTCCACAAAATGGCACGACCATAAAACTGGGTCTCAGCTGTTCACCACGCAGCTTCTTGACAGAACCAGCAGGTCGGCTGACAGCAGAGATCTCAGAGTCCACAAATAATGGTTTAGTCACAATCCACGCAGGATTTGCTCAACAAGCAGCGACGGAAGACCAGAATTATCACTGATTGAAAAACATTTTTTAAAATCTTTCACACCTTCCTCATTTCCCCCCCAAGTCTTAAATCCACCAAGATAGAAGCACCTTTACCGAACAACTAACGCTGGATCTCTGCAAATATTTAGAACATTTTTATACTTCATTTGGTCCAGATTTCATGGACTTCCAACATTATAGCCCAGGTTCTGCTTATACTCACCAGAACCGCAGAGTTGCTGGGGAAACGGGTTCTCAGACCGACCTAACACCTTACTGTTGTGTCACTATTATTAAAACCGTTAACGCTAACGGTATGGCCGTGCAGATACGGGAGCTTAACTGAGCCTTTTCAGATGTTTTAGATGTTCCTTCAGGGCTGTAGTGTTCCTCAGCTCTTTAGCCCAGCTACCATCGGGGAGGAGAGTCTGCTCTGGGGAGTTGTGGGCAAACTTTTGGAGATTAAAACGGCTCAGCTTGTATCTATTTCGATTCAAATGAGTATGTTTAAAGAATTATTTTTTATAGTATGGATTAATATTGATTATATGCAGAATGTTACTTCAGACCATAAACCATGCTCCCTCAAGGTTTGGGGAGATGTTAGCCAAACCTGCGTGTTGCCTGTATCATAACCCAACTGCTTTGCTCAGACATGTGGTGAAAATACTGGATGCAGACTGTTGTCACATGAAGATCACAACCATGTTGTGGGTCTTCTGCTGCCGCTCCAGCTTCAGTCATGAAGTTTCATCAGAAAAATATCCCTGCTGTTTTTTGATGCTGTGGAAGGTTTTTATAGCTTTCTCCTGACTGATACCTTCATACAATAGATCCTACCAGGACTTCTGAACATGATTCCAGCTTCATTAGTGTCACTAAACTGAAGGCAGGGATGACCTCAAGAAGCCTGACAATGAATGAAAAGCTGCTTCAACAAATCACTAATTAAAGGTTGCCCAGACTGAAGCAACCGCATTACTGCTGTTGTTCTTTGGTTTTTCAGTTAAAAACCATAAATGGAACTTTAAATGGAGAAAAAGGGTGAAAATTATTTATTATGGTCTTAATTCTGAAGTTTTAACGGGGGGGGGTGTAAAATTTTAAGAGCCACTGTACGCTTTGGGTGTTTCGCCATTTTATATTTTTGTTTAATAAAATTGTTTCCATGTAGTTTGGGCGATGAACCTGTGATGAATATCATTGTTTTACCTGCTGCAGAAAACCCCCTCTGGCAGTAAAGATGCTCACCTGTGGCTGTGGGACCAGTTTGGTGGGACCAGCTCAGTGGGACCAGTTTGGTGGGACCAGCTCTGTGGGACCAGCTCGGTGGATGTGGCCTGCTCCGATGTCCCTGCAGGAGTATGGGTTAAAGCCAGAATGAAAGCTGCACACCTCCTGGAAGACCACAGAAAGGAGAAAGTTGAAGAACATCTCATTCATCACTGAGCAGAAAGACAGGAGCGAGCTGGTACCATCAGGGTTCAGAGATTCCAGGCTGAGCAGACAGCAGCATAATATGTTATTCCACACACACAATGTCAACATATTCTGCAGCTTTAAGTCATTCACCGTAATACAGTGTCCACTGCTAGTAAATAACATATTGGTAAAAATGTCTCAGATTATAGTATATTCTAATGAACCATAGCCACCAATCAGAACCACTGACTGAATCAGCCAATGAAGACCCACCCTTTTGGAGACTGAAGTTTTATAATTAATCTACTTTAATAATTGGGTCAAAAAAGCTTTTCTGTTTTTCTGGGAGTAAAATCTCAGCAGCAGGAATCAGCAGAGATTTAAACATTAAAGATGGGACAGTTGTTTTAATGAGTAACAAGCTGCTAACAGAGATAGGACGTATGGACTTTCAGGCTAAACCCGGTCTAAATCCAGCCTTCTTATTAGCCACACCGTAACCACGCCAACAACACATCCCTCCTCTGTAGGACTAATGTCCCTTTTCCACTGGCTCTAGTTAGGCAACACGGTTCCGCTCCCCTCGGTGTCTCTCTGCTCTTACAGAACCTGTTGTGTTTCCATGGACCCACTGACGGCTGGAGATCTGGTTTGAAGCCCCGCCTCCAGCCAGGTCACTGTGCTGCTGTTAACGTTAGTGTCACATTAAAGCAATCTGAGTGAAACAATAAGAATTAAAAAGAAAATAAAAACATCAATAATCTAAATACTAGTAATGATTGTATTATTATATATGCAAGAATGTCTTAGGTCTGTTTTTTATGTCTAAAATGATCCACTGGGGTAATTATCTGGACCACAGCGCAGCCAGAACTTATAAATAAGGCTGAGAGGTTCTGATGTGAGGGGGGGCAGGAGAAGCATAGAGGAGAGACGCTGCTGTCTGGATGGTGAAGCTCCAAAGTTTGCCTGAAGAGCATTCTGAGCTTTATGAGGAAGTTCTTGTCTCAGCCATGGCAATAAGGAGGACCGGGACTTTAAAGCCCAGAACCGTGGACTTCTGACCAGAGTGAAGTTAGTTTTAGGTTGGATGTTGGATCTTCGTGCTCCATAGATTCAGCGGGTCGTCTTCCCGTTTGACCCGATGCAGGCAGTCTGTTTACGGGCAGCTGCTCTGTCTGCTCCCTCCTCCTGCAGGTCGCTGGTTCTCTGAAGGTCCGTCAATAAATGTCAGAACCAAACCCGCTGCTTCATGGTGGTTTTGGAAGAAATGTTTCTGCGTCTGAACAGCTGATTTTATGTGTGATCAGCTGGTTTAGGATGTTATTAACTACAGCGCCCCCTACCTGAGTGTCCCTTTTCTTTTCTTTCATCCGTCAGGCTGGTTTATGATTAGTAAATAGTAAAATTATATTTGGGTTTGACCCGCTCCGGCCGTCTTCTCCCTGCACTACCTCTACGAAACCTTCTCATTCCTCCTGGTCCCACAGCCAATCAGTGGACAGCAGTCTGTTCACGTCACATGTAGTCCAGACTGAGCCCCGATCGAACCTGCTCAGGAGCAGGGACCAAACAACCAGGTACCGGTACAGAAAAAACAGGAATGGAAATACTCGCAAAGCGGGCCGAGTGGAGCGGAGCCGAGCTGAAGGGTCAAAGCCTCCCAGAACCTGCAGGCAGTCATTTGGGGCCCTGGCTTTAAGATCCGGTGTCAGGAAAATGGAAAAAAACAAGGATCAAGTTATGTTTTTGCGTGCCACTGATTTAGTTATTTGTTGTTTAAATCTGAAAATAACATAAAATGAAATTTAACTTCCTGATCAATCATTTTCAGCGCAGAAAACGGCTCATATTTCATTTATTTAAAATAGCAAACTTTGTTTCTAATGAGAGACTCATGAAGAAAATGCTCACAGAATAAAATACTTTACTAATATTCAGAACCCCGAGGAATAACTGGACTGCTTCCGAACTGAGGAGGGAAGGTCTGCTGTCTCCACCAGAACCACAGAATCACTGAAGCTGCTCTGAGGAGCACCACCTGAAACTGATCTAAGACCTTCTGGACCTTTCAGAAAACAGTCGGACTAAAACTCGTTCCTGGATCCGGTCCGGCTCGAGCCCGGACCCTCCGGGCCTCCGGTTCGGGTTTTAGCTCACGGTCAGGTCGTTACTCTGCTCCATACCTGTTCTGTGTGGATTTCTGGGAGGTTGCCAGGTCCAGTTCATGTCTGTGGTCCTCCTAAAGATGAATCCCAGCAAAACGGAAACTAATGATGCTAACGCAGCTAGCGCCGCTTCTACTTCCGTCCGGTGTCACACACTGAAGCTCCGACAGAAACAGAGTCGGAACTTTTCATCAGACATACGGTTGCTGTCTCAGATCGGTTCTCGGTTCTGGACGTCCAGTTACAGTAGAGAAACGTGTCCAAAGCTTATGCCAAGGCAAAAGGCGCGACTAACCCATGGTTACTATGGATCAGAACCCATGGAGACAAACATCTAAGGTGCTAGGTTCTCCCTCCAGACCACCAATGTTCTAAAGAAACAAAGGAGGCGGAATCTGAACCTGGAGTCCAGACTGATAACCCTCCTAATGCCCAGATCCTGGCTGCTAACTCCATGTTTCAGGATATGAGGGAGGAGTTTAAACAAAACACGCTGACATGGGTTCGGGTGATGAGTTTAACTCACTGAAGAAGACACGGAGGCTCCAGAGCAGTTAGACCAGAACATGGTCTGAAGACTGAGTATCCGGGACCTTCATTTATGGTGCCACCATGATAAGGTCCAACTGTTGACAGATACTCATTGCCTCCACCGATTGTGTTTTACTCAAACTCGGTAAAAAAGTTTCATCTAAGGAAAGATTGCATCGAGTCATTGGTCATTGAATCAGTAAATGATAGAAGAAAATGTTAGAAACTTGTTCTGAAAGTGATGATGTTCCTTCCTGGTCTAAGCTGTGGAGATCCAGTTCAATTTAGCCATGATGCCCCAAGGTCAGCAGGGGTCGCCACCTTCTCTTCCACCTCCGCCTTCAAGGCTGAGTTGTGTCTCAATATGACATATATATATATATATATATATATATTATATATATATATATATATATATATATATACATACAGTACAGACCGAAAGTTTGGACACACCTCATTCAAAGAGTTTACTTTATTTTCATGACTATGAATATTGTAGCTTCACACTGAAGGCATAAAAACTATGAATTAACACATGTGGAATTATATACTGAACAAAAAAGTGTGAAACAACTGAAAATATGTCTTATATTCTAGGTTCTTCAAAGTAGCCACCTTTTGCTTTGATTGAAACGTTAAAAGGATAAACGTTTGATTGGAACCGAGGAGGAGGCGTGGTAAGGCGTATTCGTCACTTCCTGTTTTGCACTTGGTGGATTGTTTGGTGTGTGAAGGCTCTCTCGTTTAATCTGATTTCTCTCTACTGTGATATCTCTTACTTGTTATAATACATAAGCACGTTAAAACACATACTTTCTGTTGCTGTATTTAACGTTTGGCGACTCTCCGTGTTTTACACGTTTTTTTCTAGTAGTGGTAAGGGGTCGCTAGCTTAGCGTTAGCTTTAGGCTCCACCATGGCTACCCGTTCTGCTGTTTCTCTCTCTGAGTCTCCTCCTCTCTTTGCTCTCTCTGTCAGATGTTCAGTTACTCCTCTGTCTCCTTTAGTGATAATGGTACGTGTAATAAATGTAGCATTTTTGTAGCTTTGGAGGCGAGAGTGTCGGATTTGGAGGCCCGGCTCCGCTCTGTTGAAAAACCAGCAGATAGCCGAGGCCCCTTAGCCAGCGCGGAGCAACCGAGGGTAGCTCCCCGTAGCAGTCCTCCAGCAGACCCCGTGCAGCCGGGATCTCAGGCCGGCTGGGTGACGGTACGTAGGAAGCATAGTCCTAGATCTCAGCCCACAGGTCACCACCAACCCGTCTGTGTTTCTAATAGATTTTCCCCGCTCAGAGACACACCCGCTGAGAAGCCAACTCTGGTAATTGGCAGCTCCATAGTCAGAAACGTGGCACTAGAGACACCAGCGACCATAGTCAAATGTCTGCCAGGGGCCAGAACGGGCGACATCAAATCATACCTGAAACTGCTGGCTAAGGATAAGCGTAAATACAGTAAGATTGTAATTCATGCTGGCGGTAATGACACCCGGTTACGTCAATCAGAGGTCACCAAAGTTAGTGTTGCTTCGGTTTGTAAGTTTGCCCAAAAACAATGTCGGACTCCGTAATTTTCTCTGGTCCCCTCCCGATTTAACCAGTGACGACATGTTTAGCCGCATGCTGTCATTCAACCCCTGGCTGTCTAGGTGGTGTCCAGAAAAACGATGTGGGCTACATTGATAATTGGCGAACATTTTTGGGGGAAAAACCTGGTCTGATCCGGAGAGACGGCATCCATCCCACTTTGGAAAGGAGCAGCTCTTCTTTCTATGAATTTGGCCGAATTTATTAGTTCCCCCAAACCTCTGACAACCCAGAGTTCAGACCAGGAAGCAGGGTCGTAGTTTAACACTCCTCTCTGCAGCTTCTGTACTGCTACCCAACCCATTACCCTATTAAGACAGTGTCTCGCCCACGGCCAAAATTGAATAGATTAAAAATAATCTAAAAAGAGGAAATCAGGAAAATCACATAAAAATAAACCCCAAACTCAGACTAAAAATAAAAATAAAACATTAAATGTGGCTTACTGAACATAAGATTTTCCCCTCTTCAAAGGACTTTGCTAGTTAGTGACCTGATTTGTGACAATCAGATTGATTTTTTGCCTCACAGAAACCGGGCTGCGAAAAGAGGATTATGTTACTTAAAATGAGTCAACTCCTACTAATTATTTAAATTTTCACATTCCTCAAAATACTGGGCGAGGAGGAGTAGCAACCATCTTTCAGTCCGATTTTTTGACTAGTCCCAGACCAATCAATAGCTACAACTCTTTTAAATTTTTATCCTTAGTTTTCCCTCATCCAAATTGCAAAGCACTAAAACCACTTTTTTTGTTGTTTTGTACCGTCCACCGGCCCTTACTCTCAATTTTTAGATCAGTTTTTAGACCTTTTATCTGATTTGTGTTTTAAAAAAGATAAAAAATTATTATAGTGGGGGATTTTAACATTCATGTTGACACTGAAAGTGATAGCTTAAATATAGCCTTTAATGGTATCTTAGACTCAATTGGCTTTTACTCAAAAAATTAAAAAACCTACCCACGTTTTTTCTTCATTCTCTGGACCTTGTGCTGACATATGGCATTGAGTGTAAAAAAAATAACATTTTTCCCAACCCTGTGCTGTCTGACCATTTTTTTTAAAAACCTTTGAGTTTAATTTTAAACCGAGTACTCCACACCCGAAAAAAAAATTTCATTATAGTAGATCATTATCAGACGATGCTGTAACAAACCCCTTTTAAAGAATCTGTTTCCACTTTTTAATTGCTCATTATCACAGAAAAACAGAGTGGAGGGCAATAATTTTTGTTTTTTTCCCCTTCACAAATTGATTCTCTTTTTCATAGTGTTACTTTATCATTGCGTGGGGCATTAGACAATGCAGCTCCTTGAAAAAAGAAGGGAAATTATTCATAGGAGGCAGGCTCCCTGGTTTAAAATTCAGGGCTGCGTACTTTTAAAACACAAAGTTAGAAAACTGGAGAAAAAGGCGCTCTACACCCCTAGGGATTTCCTACTTAATCTGGAAAAAAAGCCTACGTTTTTAAAAAAAACACTTCACCAAGCTAGAACAGCTTTTTTTCTCATCTTAATAGAAGAGAAAAAAGAAAAAACCTGGTTTTCTCTTAGTACAGTTTCTAAACTTACACAGAGTCATAGCTCTGTTGAAGCCATCCATTCCCTTAGCTCTCAGCAGTCATGACTTTATGGGATTCTTCTTAAAAAAATTGATTCTCTTAAAAAAAAAATCTTTGACATACTCCCGAAGATGATTACTTAATCCCTCAGCAAGTGAGAAAACATTGGAAGTAAACTGTAGAACCTGATCTGTGTTTGGACTGTTTTGATCCCTGTGGGCTTCCTGAGTTATCAGAAATATTAGCTTCATCTAAACCTTCAACTTGTATGTTAGACCCAATCCCAACCAAATTATTTAAGGAAGGTTTTCCCCTCTGATTACCAGCCCTTTTTAGATATGATTAATCTATCTTAGTAAAATGAATATGTACCAAAAGCTTTTAAGGTAGCTGTAATTTAAACCTTTACTTAAAAACCTTCGCTTGATCGAGATGACTTAAATAAATTACAAAAAACGATATCCAATCTTCCATTCTTATCTAAAATTTTTTAAAAAATAGTTGCTAATCAAATGTGTGAGTTTTTACACAGCAATGACCTTGTTTGAACAGTTTCAGTCAGGGTTTCAGAGCTCATCATAGCACTGAAACAGCTCTGCTGAAAGTCACTAATGATTTTTCTTATTGCCTCAGATAAATGGACTTGTGTCTTTTATGGTTCTGTTAGATCTCAGTGCTGCATTTTGATACAGTCGATCATAAATTTTTTAGAAAGGCTGGAATATGTTGTAGGGATCGGGAACAGCGCTAGGCTGGTTTAAATCTTATTTGTCTGAAATTTTCCAGTTTTTTTCATGTAAAGAAAAAATCATCTTTAAACTCCAGGGGTTAATTGGGGGCCCCAGGGTTCAGTACTTGGCCAATTCTCTTTACTATATATATGCTTCCAAAAGGTCAAATTATCAGGCAGGATAGAAAAATTTTTCACTGTTACGCTGAGTCTCAGCTTTACTTATCCAAAAATCCTGATGAGCCCCCCGTTAGATAGACTACAAGCATGTCTTAAAGACATAAAAACGGATGACTTTAAATTTTCTGCTTCTAAATTCAGACAAGACAGAAGTTGTCGTCTTTGGACCGGAGTCTTTAAAAAAGAAACTGCTTAGTCAATCACTTAACCTGGATGGCATTAAATTGACCTCCGATAATAAAGTAAAAAACCTTGGTGTTATTTTTGACCAGGACATGTCATTTAAATCCCATATTAAACAGGTTTCCAGGATTTCCTTCTTTCATCTGCGGAACATTGCCAAAATTAGAAATATCCTGTCCAGGAGTGACGCTGAAAAACTAGTCCAAGCATTTGTTACTTCAAGGCTGGACTATTGTAATTCTTTACTATCAGGATGTCCACAAAATGCAGTTAAAAGCCTTCAGCTGATTCAAAATGCTGCAGCAAGAGTTCTGATGAAAATTAAAAAGAGAGATCATATTTCCCCTACTTTAGCTTCCCTTCATTGGCTCCCTGTTAAATCCAGAATAGAATTTAAAATTCTCCTCCTCACATATAAAGCCCTTAATGATCTAGCTCCATCATACATCAGAGATCTGATTGTTCCATACGTTCCTAACAGAGCACTTAGTTCTCAGACTGCAGGTTTACTGGTGGTTCCTAGAGTCTCTAGAAGTAGAATGGGAGGCAGATCCTTTAGTTATCAGGCTCCTCTCCTGTGGAACCAGCTCCCAGTTTTAGTCCGTGAGGCGGACACCCTGTCTACTTTTAAGGCTAGCTTTAAAACTTTCCTTTTTGATAAAGCTTATAGTTAGAGTGGCTTAGGTTATCCTGAGCTATCTTCCTTATTTTACCTCCGTCTTCTTCTCCTCTTGTTGGAAGGACTAAGGGGGAGTCAGGTTTAGCCTAAACCGGCTCAGTTATGGTTGAGGTGCAAACACACCCTCCACTTCTGCTACCTGTATGACCCCTTCTCTTTTCCAATGGTTATAATCAGTCTGACAGAGAGAGGTATCCCAATCGTTGTGGTTTTTAGTATAACAATGACCATCAGTGGGACCCTTTGTGGGGTGCCTTGAGACGACATTGTTGAAAATAAGCGCTGTTTAACTAAATAATCTGAACTGAAACTATCTCTGTAGTTATGCTGCTATAGGCTTAGGCTGCTGGAGGACATAATGGCCACTTTCACCCTCTTCGCTACATTGTCACACTACTCTCCAGTTTTGCATTATTTGCTGTCATTTCAGCTTTTAACTTTGTTCTCTCTCTCTTCTCTTCCTAGAAGCTACAACTGGCCTGACTCTGTATCTACCTGTGACACCTTTCTGGAGAGGGGCATCGTCCGAGCTTCTGCTGGCAACAACTTAATGCTCACCCTCTACCGATGATCCACATGGCCCTGTCTTTCAGTGTTTAACCCTTTCTCTCTCCTAGACATAGCTACTGACTGAGCTTCTACTGTAACTAACTCTATGTGCTCTCTTTCAGACTCTAACCTTGAAAACTGGCTCAGAGTTTATCTGTTCTTTCTTTCTAGGTGAAACGACTAAAGGAGCTACATCCATTAACATTTACTTTTCCTTCCCATAGAAAGTACTCCTGGATCAGTGCTTGTTTGTTCTCTTTGTGTCTCTGCTCTGTTCTCTCTAACCCCCAGTCGGTTGTGGCAGATGGCCGCTCACACTGAGCCTGGTTCTGGTTCTGCTGGAGGTTTCTTCCTGTTAAAAGGGAGTTTTTCCTCTCCACTGTCGCTACATACATGCTCAGTATGAGGGATTGCTGCAAAGTCAACACCAGTGACTGTCCACTGTCTCTACATGCTCATCCAGGAGGAGTGAATGCTGCAAGTCACTGACTGGATGCAATCTGCTGGGTTTCCTTAGATAGACAAACTTTTTATCCAATTTGAATAAATAACAGAATCTGACTGCACTGTTCAATGATTCGGATTAATTGTAATGCATGTACCTGACTTTTGTTAAGTGCCTTGAGACGACATGTGTTGTGAATTGGCGCTATATAAATAAACTGAATTGAATTGAATTGTACGTGCAAGAAAAACAGCTTAGATTTTTGGTTACAGCTTCTAGGAAATTCTCTTCTGTATATTGTGGCTTCAAGGCCTGCAACACCAGGCTTACAGCTGTGTACTGAAACATAATTTTAGTGCGACTTATTAGCAGGAATTTACTATACTTTGTGTTGGAAGGAAACCAGTTGCCTTCCAACACAAAGCACAAAATTGCTTTTGTTTTTACCTGTCCATTCTGTCCATTCTTAACGACTCTAGATACTTATCCATGGGCGAAAAAGTGTGCAATGGTCCAAAGTTGTGAAAAAAGTGTTAAGCAATACTGAACCACCCAAGATGGCTGACCAGAAGTGAGGCTGCGACTTCGGTGACGTCAGTGAATCGTTATCGCAATATTAGTACGCGCAATATTCATATCACAAAGGACTGCTTAGAGTGCAATGATTGTACAATAAAGTATTTGAAGAGTTTTGAGGTTATATTTTTCACGTTAATGCAATATTTATCCAGTAGGACACAGTCTCACGGCAGCAAAATCTCATACCAGACACAAATGAAATTGCCAAAAACGCTAAAGGTCACATAGAGTAGGAAGAACAGATTAAAAAGGGAGGTAAGGAAAAAAAAGACATTTATTGCAGCTGATATCGTCATCGCAATATTTACAAATATTATCGATATCACAACATTTTCTAATATCATGCAGCCCTACCAGTCACTAAATAAGCTCTGTTTGGTGCTAATCAACACTAGTGGTTAACAGATCCTGCCAGTCATTCCTGACTCCTCCGACCCCAGCAAACAGCATCCACGTTCCCAGCAGCGGACCAATTCCTGTTTCCCAGTCCATGGTCCATTTAATCGAACAAAAGCAGAACTGCCCAGTATATCTGACTGGGTGTCAACGCTGCATGAAAGCAGGGACTGTCCAGAGCAGTCACTGTGAAGAGGAACGTTGTGCTATTGGTGTAACCAGTAGAGGACGCTGGTTTTAAACCAGTAAGAAAACAAACAACTTAAATGACTGAAAAATAAGCAGGACTCTATGCTGGCAGACAAGGAAATGTTTATAAATTGTTACAAGATTCATAACCTCTGTACCATTCATTCATTTATAAACCGAACCCTGACAATTACAAGCCTGCGACTTCAGAAATGATTAGTAATACTGAGACTGGAGGCTTTGTTCAAATTAACTGTTCAGTTTCCAGTTCAGTTCAGTGATTCTTTTCAGTCTCTCAGCCACAGGTGGTTTTTCTTCACTCAACTGGTTCCGGTGCTAAACCAGTCTGGGAGCACCTTTAAATCACACTCATGTCCGTCTTCAATCAGGAAATACCAGTATTAGTGCTGTAGGGGTAGATCCTGGTTTGCTCTGCTGCATTTGTTCTACCAAACAGCAGCTGATCTGACTAAAACCTCAACAGAACCGTTTCCCTGCTATGAAAACAACACAATGTAAAATCTTATGAGGAGATTGTTTCTGTTCATTTAAAGTTTGAGTAAAATAAAAGATGTCCCTCAGCGTGAGAACAGAATAAAATGTTACATAGATTTCACAACAAACCTTTGGAGCCCTTTGTACCAGACACTCCAGAGTCCGGTTTCTAAAGCGGATTACATTGGTTTAAATCCATTCCGGACTCTCAAATGGACTAGAGAACTGTACCCTGGCACTGTTACAACTGCCGGTCTTGGCACGGTTTATCCGGACCCTGGAGCGGTTCGCTTGCAGTGTGAATGCATGCTGTTCACATACGATGTGATGTAAGAGCAACGCATTTGAGTAGAAGAAGAAGTAGAGGAAAAGCAAAGTAAGAGTGCGAACCTGAAGATGATGGACGTGAAAATGTCTCGTGGGGCTGGGTGGAGCATTGAAGAGGTGCAGGAGCTACATTTGAACACCAAAGTAACAACAGGATGAGACGTGAGCAGTGTGAATGCAGGATCCGTCTCCATACTGATGCACAGCAAGAGAAAACCTTTCTAATGATTGTTACTTCATTAACAGGCCTGATAGGGTATCATTAAGATGGCGGCACGGGTGCCTGCTGCAGCTCGAGGGTTCTGGCTCTTTTTGTTCATCTGTGCGTTTATGTTCGTGTTTTCACCCCTTCATGCATTGCTCCAATACGGGAGGGCCGAACTGCTGGAACTGGCGAAAAGCCCAGGACTTTACAACCGGACTTTATTCCACCCGACCTGTAGCGGTTCACAGCAACTCTGAACATCCCTCCTCTTCGGCTCAAGAGACGGAGGAGGGAACGTAAGCAGAAAAGGGGGAGATGCAGTGGTTTAAGAGCTAAGCTAAAGGCTAACCCAGACAGACCAGCTCTTTCCAGTATCCTTCTAGCGAACATTAAATTGCTGACCTACAAACTAGACGAGATTCGACTGAAGATCGTCTCACGTAAGATGGACAGCTGTGCGGCGATCTTCACTGAGACTTGGCTGGACAACAACACCCATGATGCTGCCAGATATTCCTCTGGAACATCTGGCAGTGAAGTGTAAACCATTTAAACTGGTTAGAGAACTCTGTTATAATCGTAGCATGCTACATAACACCAAGAGCTAATGCTAAGCTAGCCCTGGAAGAACCACACAGCTTTATCAACAGCCAAATGAATCCAGAGGCAGCCATGATCATAGCTGGAGACTTTAATCATCTGGAATTAAAAGCTGTACTCCCCAAATTCCACGAATTCATAAAGTTTCCAACCAGAGAGCCCAGCACACTGGACCAGGTTTAGTGTAACATCGCTAAAGCGTACAGAGTTAAGGCAGCCAGGTTTGGACTGAAGATGCCTGCTCAGCCTCACAGGACTGCTTTGAGGACACAGACTGGGGAGTGTTTAAAGAGGACGCTGATCTGGAGGAATACACATCATCTGGTGCTGTCCCATATTCACTTCTGCACTGATGCTGTCCTACCCACAGAAACCATCAGGGTTTTTCCCAACCAGAAACCATGGGTAGACAGCACGGTGTGGGTCCTGCTAAGAGCTCGGGATGCAGCTTACTGATCAGGTGACCGAATGACCTTCAGCAGAGCCCGGAGAGAACTGAAAAGGAGCATCCAGCAGGCTAAGCAAAGGTACAAGCAGCGCATCAAGGAGCACTTCAGCAACAACAACCCACGCAGTATGTGGAGAGGCATCAGATCCATCACAGATTATAAGCATAGCGACCAGCAGCTCAGCCATGACCCAGCTCGCCCTTACACCTTAAACAGCTTCTTTGCATGCTTTGACACTCCAAGCAGCAGAAGGACTGAACAACCACCTCAACCAGAGGGCAGCATCGGCCTCTCATCCTGCAGCTATGACCTCCACCATGAAGAAGATCAACATCAACAAGGATGCAGGTCCAGACATGGTGTCAGGTCAGACGCTAAAATCATGTGCCGACCAACTTGCAGGAGTTTTCCTGGACATCTTCAACCTCTCCCTGCAGCTTTCCATTGTCTCTTCCTGCCTGAATTCCTCCACTATTGTGCCTGTGCCCAAACAATCAACCATCACCTGCCTTAATGATCACCGTCCGTCTCTGACCTCGGTCATTATGAAGTGCTTTGAAAGGATCCTCCTTAAGTACATCGATGATGCTATTTCTGCTGGCCTGGACAGCCTGCAGTTCACCTACAGGGAGAATCGCTCTACAGTGGATGCTGTCTCGTTAGCACTTCACACGGCTCTGACTCATCTGCAGCACCCTAACACCTATGTTAGGATGCTATTTGTGGACTTCACCTCAGCCTTCAACACCTGTATTTCCTGACATGCTGGCCATGAAGCTCCACAATCTTGGTTTATCTCTACCACTTTGCTCCTGGATCAGTGACTTCCTCACCAACAGGCCCCAGGTGGTGAGGCTCACATCTGCCCCACTGATCCTCAACATCGGCATGCCGCAGGGTTGTGTTCTCAGCCCTTCCATCTTCACCCTATTCACACAGGACTGTTTTGCTATTCACAAAACAAACATGGTTGTGAAGTTTGCGGACAACACTGCTGTGGTGTCTAAAAATTATGAGACTCACTTCAGACAGGAGGTCTACAATTTGAATCAGTGGTGCTCCAGGAACAACCTCATCCTGAACACCAGCAAGACCAAGGAAGTCATAGTGGATTACAGGAGGTCCAAGAAGACTGAGTACGCTTCTCTCCGCAGACAGGGGGAGGTGGTGGAGCATGTTGGCAGCATAAAGTTCCTGGGCATTCACATTTCCTTTGACTTCTCCTGGACTGTCAACACCTCCCGCCTGGTAAAGAAGGTCCAACAACGGCTCTTCTTTCTCAGGAAGCTGAAACGGATTGGACTCTCTACTCAGGGGCAACTGTGGTTCAGGTGGTAAGAGTTTGTCAAGAGTTTGTCAGTTGGGCAAGACACTTCACCGGCCGGGGAGTCACTCAGTGCTCTCCGGGCACCACACAATGGCAGCCCACTGCTCCCTAAGGGATGGGTTAAATGCAGAGGACAATTTACCTGGAATGTACAATTGCAATGACAAATAAAGATTATTCTAATTCTGCTGTTTGTGGCTGAGGAGAGAACAACTGTGACCTGCTGCATGAAGCTGCTTCCTTCTACTGGGCTTTAAGGGCACTGCTTTGAGTTCAGAGCAGAAATAAAAGCAAATAGTAAACAAGGTTTTGCTGCTTTTTGAATCATTTTATTAAGCAGATGTTCAGCTTGTCTCCACATCACTGCAATAAACAGGCTGCATATGGTGCTTTTTATTATCCAAATATGTCCTTAAATGGGATGCACGGTGGGTACAGTGGGTAGCAACTGTTTTGCCTTGGCAGCAAGAAGGTTCTGGGTTTTATTACTGGCCGGTGGGTCTTCTGCATAGAGTTTTGCATTGTTCCCCTCGTGCATGCGTGGTTCTCTCCTGGGTACTCCGGTTTCCTCCCACAGTCCTAAAGAATGCCTGTTAGGTTAATTGGGTCTCTCTAAATTGCCCTTAAGTGTGTTGAATTGAGGTGTTGTGCTTGGTTTTTTTGTGGGGTTTCCCTGGCGATGGACTGGCGGCCTGTCCAGGGTGAACCCTGCCTCTCGCCCTATACTGCTGGAGATGGGCACCACATCCTGCGACCCACTATGGAAGAAGCGGTATAGAAAAAAAAATGACTGACTGACTGTCCTGAAATGAATCAGTGGAGTTAACTATTTCTTCCCCACAGCAGAATCCAAGACAACCAAGGAGGTGCCCTCTTTGGAGGGAAATATAAATCCTTACAGCCTGTGGAACGTCTTAGTAACCTCCTGGAGGGACTGGCAGATGGATGTCAGGGTCTCCTCCTGCAGATGGTGCCATTGTTCTTTATTTGATATTAGACTTAATCCCCGAGCAACATTTTACTCTCCATGAGTGGAGCTAAGAGTCTCCATAAAAACTGTATTGTCAGTGTGTATAAAATTAATTTTAATGGTTAAAATGAAGGAAAAACAAACAGAGTATTTTGATGCTTAAGCAATGTTTATTAGAGTCTCGTTGACAGAGCTGAATCTTAATGAAAAGCCTAACCTGTGTAGCCTGTCTGCCATTGGACATATGATGCAAATACACCCCCTCAGGTCTGCAGAAAGCAACAGACTGCTGGTCTTATTTGTTCTGTTGCGGAAAGTCACCAAAGAAGTTGTGCTCGTTCTGCATCTGTTGGCAGAAGACTTTGGTGGCCTTTTGGAACTGCTCAGTGGTCTTCCAGGTGTGTCATACGACGCTTTCTGTAGTGCTCTGCTGGTGGCCTTGGCATGTTGTCCCTTTTCCAGGTGAAGTAGGCGTTGCTCTTGTTCTCCTGGAGATGGTTGGCGACCAAATCCAGAGCCGCTCACAGGGAAGAAGAGCCACAGCAAAAAAAATGGTTCTTCCTCGTTCATGACGGTTTTGTTAGTTAGAAAGATACTTCTCCCATGGCAGGGATTGGTTTTGATCTCTGCCACACCCTGTGGAGCACAAAGGTGGAAAATATCTGAAATATGAGAGACATAAATAACTAATACCACCAAGAATGATAACTCGAGGTTTTTCTTTAATGGCTCCGGAAACTTTATCCACCAAATAAATAAAGAAATTTCACTTTTAACAAAACAAAAGATTTCTATTTAAAACATTGAACTTGAATTTATATTTTCTTACACTGAGGTTGAACTCTGCAAGGTGTTGCATCGGCGTACTTTTCTTGTAGCTCTTGTATCTGTCCCAACCATGAACAAATAGATGTCCTGAGACATGTTTTCTCTCACACATCTTCTGTCAGCATTTCTGTGACCTTCACCAAGTAGTTGATGTCGCTGGATCATGAACCTGATATAGACGTCGGTCCTGCAGTTCTCCCGACTGCATGTGCTGCAGAAAACGGCACCTTAGGGTCTGCTGGGCGCGTGTCCTGGCTCTGGATCACAGGCGATCATAGACATCATTTAAACGAGTTGGTCTGCAGACATGTTGTAGCCTGAGAATAATTAGACAGAAGATTTACTGGAAACGCTCAGTAAGGAGATTAAAAAGCTCAGTGAAGGTCTGCGGGGTGTTTGTGAAAGCTTGAAGAGCATCAACGGCAGCTGGCCCTACAGCGAAATGATGGAAGAGGAGGCTTCTCAGAGAAAGAGAACCGACAGCTAGTAGAAGTAAGTTTTAGCTATTAACAGCTAAAGTTAGAGTCAGATACAAAACATCAGGAGGGGGCAAGGAAGACCACAAAGGGTTTTTATCTGCAGGAAATATTTCAAAGTTTGAAGGAAAAGAGTGGAAACGTGAAGGTTGCAATTCAGGCCCACAGTGCCAGATTTGAATCATTTGAGTAATATGCTTCAAGACTTATTCTACTGAGAAAATAGACTTAAATGGATGCTGGTCCAGAGGATGAGGAAGGTTTGATCCAATCAAAGCCTGTCTGGAGCTAAGCCAGGGTGAGTCAGTGCTGACCAAAACACATCAGATGTTTCTAACTTCTTAAAGATAAAGCGTCTACAGCTGGGACTGGCTTAAAATAATAACCAGATACTGAAACTCTGACAATACTCTATTAGACTCAGTAAATGAATCTAATAGAGTCTGCGGCTTGGAGGGGAGTTGAGGGATCTGGGTATGTCCGGCTGGATACTAGGGGCCTGGAGGCTGGGAGCACCTGGTTGGGGCTGTGTGTGGTGCCTGCCATGGACCCTGGGCTTGTTCGGCGGTAACTGAGGGGGATTGTGGGATGACCGTGGTGGGTCTCTGACAGCGCCAGCAAGGGGGGGCTCGGTCAGGGGAGTTGATGCCTGCTCTTGTGGTTGGGTTGGTTGTCTGTGTGGGTGCTGCGCGCAACGTCCCGGATTGTGGTCTCTTGTCTGGTGGCCTATTATGGCTCCGGGCGGATGTGTTATTGGCTGTTGAGGGCCGTGTGGGCTGTGCTCGGGCTCTGATGGTGGGGGTATACTTCCCTCTAGACCTCTAGAGGACTAGCACCCTATGGGGTGAATATAACCTTAGTACTTGGGTCCCTCCGTGGTTCTGACTGTCAGCAGTGGAAACTGGTGCGCTGGCGCCCGCGTTTTGGGCTTTCTTGGGGGGTTTTTGTCCTGCTTGGTGCCAGGCGGTCTTACTGCTGGGGCTTGGTGTGGCCTTCTGAGCTGGTTCTACCTGTCCGTTGCTGTTCTTAGGTGCTGTGGATTCTAGAACTTCTGTCGTTAAGTTAATCACACAATTAGGATACTGTCTTGCGATATCCTTTTTGTAGAGCAAGACTGCCCTGTCACATGTAGGCAACCATCTCGCTCCACATGGTATGGCTGAAACGACAGGACACATTGAGTGAAATAAATGATAAATATTGTTTAACTTAAGGATTGATCAGAACCAAAGTCTGGGTCAGAGGGATTCAAAAATAAATTGAATCTGAAAATAAATTTAATAATACGTTGAAAACAGGTAAGTTATTACAGCTGTAGTAAAGCATCAGTAACTGTTCCTGGTTCTGGTTAAATTGTCTAACAGCAAATAAATTCCTCCTATTCCCTTTGTGAACTTTAAGAATTTAATGTTGCATAATATTAATATTATAAAGCACAGAGAGTTACCTTGTTGGAGCTGAGTGTGAACAGAAAATAACCTGTTAGAACATGCTGTCAGAAGCTTTTAACCACACCGAGCTTCAGAGATGCAGCGTTTACATTTCACATATTGTTCTTCTATCCACTCTGTTTTTTATATAGGTTGAGAGAGGCAGCAACATGTTTCTTTGGAAGAGATCAAACCAGTTTCTAACAGTCTGCCCACACTGACAGTTGCCTCATATTCTGATAGAAGTGTTGCAACCTTCCTGTTTTCTACCAGCAGCATTTCTCTTAGGACTGGATCTGATACCACAGAAATCCACCCACTCCTTCTCCACACCTGCTGGAACCCTGCAGCATCAGGGGAGGCTCTGGAGGGGTGGCTGGTGCCTCCTGCATGCACAAGGAGAACAGGGACCAGTTTTCCTGCTTCACTCCTGGACAGAAAATGTCTCATTTCAGGTGATTGAGGACGTCATGCAAACCTGTTTATTATGGGATGTCCTGGTCAAAGATTATGCTAAGGTCCTTTTTTATTCCACTACTGCAGAACCACTGATCAGGGGTGAACTGGTTCTAAGATCTTTGTCATCTCCCCTCCTTTGGACAACAATGTATAACTAAAGCTCCTGCCTGAAGCTCCACCATAACGAACACCTGTCTAAGTTCTGTTTTAGTTTCATGACCATGCAGAGAGCACAGGATCGTCTCTGAAAGAAGAAAAAACAGCCAAGGTCAAAGGTTAAAGGTTATAGGTCTGAGCCTCACAGCTAATCATGAGGAGGAAGTAGGAGGTAAAAGTGTTTGGACCTGAAACGGAACCAGCAGGTCCAAAATATTCATCATAAATAAAGACATGAATGAATAAAACTTCAACAGCATTTTGATTCTTTATGTGAAGAAAAATTAAACCGAGACTAGAAGAAACTTCACTGGAGCAACAAACATTCATCAGGATCTACTGATTAGAATAACATGAGTCAGAAACCGGAACCATCTCTGCTGAGATGTCCTCAAGCTGTTCCTCAGAGAGCATCTCATGAGACTCAGAACAAAACTGATTCTGGTGTTTTTTTCCGTTAGACCCACATGATTGGGAGGAACCAGTGAAGGCTGGGAGGTTCTGAGAAACTCCTCCCTGAACGTGTTCCTATAAACTGAGCTTCTCAGTGTCTTCTCAGTACGTTCAAACCCTCTGGACAACAGAAAAGCTGCTGAACATGGAGACAGGTGACACCTTCCACTATTTGACACTTGAATTAAATATTAAAACAGCATGTTATTATTTATGGAAGCCTTGTTATTTCTTGGTTCTACAGTGAAACTCTGCTGGGTTCAGACCTGCTGGATGGTTCTGTTCCTTCTCACCGTGTTCTCCACCACCTCTGCTCATTCTGAGGAAATCCATGGTATGTTCTCCTGCAGCGGTACATTTTCATTCAGACGTGTGAAGTTATGGGTTTTCATGCATGGAGGAATCAGACTTTTAACACACCACCTTCTGTCCAGCAGATGTGGGCAACAAGCAGGAAAGGTGCCATGAAAACTCAAAGTGGTGCTCATCATCAGCCAAACCAGGTGAGCGTGCTGTCCTCCATCTGTAGATGTTGAGCAGGCTTCAGGCTCTTCTGTCTTCTCATCCACTTCTCCATTAAAAGGTTTTGATAGTTTCTAATGTGGACTGGTTTTCTCTACAGTAGATTCTGATGATTTCTATGAGGCCCTCTGGAAGGATAACCTGGACCTGGCTGAGCAGATCCTGAAGCTCCCCTTTCTGCAGCACATGCAGCTCGGCGACCTGCAGGCTGACAGTTACACAACCTTCATGATCCAGGACATCTACTACCTGGCAAAGGTCACAGACATGTTGGAGATGATGTCAGAGAAAGTAAAGGACTCTGATCTACAAAAGTTCATGAAGGGAAGATACGAGAGCTACAAACGTTTCAGGGTTCAGATGCTGGAGAACTTCAACCTGAATGTAAGAAACCTGGACACAGAGATGTTCTGTGGATCAGTCAGAAGGTCCTATTTTACTAAACTGATTCTGAAAAATCTGAAATCTGAAGCAATAATGATGTTAACTTTGGGAGTCGTGCTGTTGAGCTCAGATCCAGTTTTCTGGAGACCAAACATCTACCAGGACCAGGATGTTTGTCTGAACTCTAAAGTTCATCTAGAGAAGAAATCGAAAAAGGAATCTTCATTTTATTTTTATTTTAGGATTTATTTCAAACAAAAATATCAATATTATAAAGAAACTTTAATAAGGAGGTTTTGTCATGGAGCCAAAAATCTAAGCAGACATTTTATGAAGACACATAGAAGAACAGATAAAGTAGCGGTTTAGTTCTATATTATTTATGGTCCAAGTTATTAGGAGGGTCTAAAGGCTGCAGAACACCGACCCAAACCAATAGGAACCAAGTGTAACAGGCTGCTAGTGACCAGTTAAACCAGTGCATATCTGGAGTTTATGTTCACAGTATGGTGCAGGTGGGTCCAACGTCAGCATTTCTGGTCCTTGTTGGACTTTTTGAACAGGTCTTAAATGGTCCTGTAAATGTTCTCAAATCAAAGGTTGGATTATTGGAAAAGTTTCAGCTGCTGCCAGAAAATATGAATTTATTTCACTAATCTGTAGCAGCTGCAGAGCCTGGAGTCGGGTCCGTAGGTCCAAAATCAATGTTTTAAACGTTCTCCCTCTTACATCTACAGGGTGTGACTGAGATCAAAGTGATCAAAGCCATGGAAGACTACCTAGATGAATACCAAAGGGTCATGGAGAAGGAGGAGCCCATTATGTTTGCTGTGAGTCTGCTGCCCTGCTCCAGGCTCTGGATTTGGCTCGCAAACCAACTCAACATAGGCTATGGGAACGCATACTGGACCTGGAAGAAGAACAACATGGATGGGCACCCTGAAAAACATTTCAAGGACCTGCTCAACAAAATTGTGAAGGCAGAAGATCGTCAACGTGCCGAAGAAATCTTCCGCAAGCAAATGCAGAACGAGCTCAACTTCTTCAAAGCTTCATTGCAAAACTAAACACAACATCTTCACCCTCCTCAGATGTTCCTCTTTGTAGCGGCGAGGGTGACGACCAGGTCACCAAGGACCCCTCTGAGAGACCCTTCATGAATTAATGCATGAAGGTGGTCATGAACACATCAGCAGATGAAGGTCAAACACCTGATCTGGTTAAAAATCAGATTACCGTTTTATTTCTCAGAGCATCTGGGTGAAACCTGTGGGGAGTGAATACTTTTCTAGGCACTGTAAATTATGTCAGTGTTACAGCATGTTCAAAAATAAATCCTCAATAATCAAATTCATTTCCATGTTTTTATGATGATGAGTTCAGAAATAAAACTGTTATCTTTGGTTTAATCCTGAGACCCAACTGTGACCTCCTCTTTTCTCATGAAGCAGAACCCTCTGGAATCAGGTTTCTCTCACGTTTCCAGATTAGTTCCTGTTCTAAAACCCGTTCTAGTGCTGGACTAGCACTGGTTCCTTACGGCTATCCTGATCCATCCATGAGATCCAAAAAGCAGAAGAAGGTCCATTCCTCCTGAAAGGAAACAAACCTTGAGAATGAACAGAGAATTTAAAGTTTAAATACAACCTTAACATGTGTACAGCGCCACCTAAACAAGAGGTCCAACCAAGTATGGAATCTAGGGGCAATAAATACAGAGAGCAAAGCAGTGGGCCTAGAACTGAGCCCTGTGGGATGTCCAAGGGGCAGAAGATGATTCTGGGTCTAAAATGTTGACCCATCAGCTAGAAAAGCTCTACACAGTTCTGTGTTCTGAATGCCCACTAAGTGGTTTAAACATGACATTAAAATGCTGTGGTCCACAGTGTCAAAGGCAGCAGTTAGGGCCGGCAGAACCAGAACAGCACGATCACCAGAATCACGTGCCAAAAACAGATTTGGTACCATGGTGGGCTTTAAAACCAGACTGGAAGACCTCCAGAACTCCATTTACATCCATGAAGGTCTGTAGTTGATAAAATACGATCTTCACTAAAATGTGTGAAACAAACAGTAGCTTAGAACTACGTCCATAATTAGCCGACACAGACGGATCCAGACCAGGTTTCCTAACAGGAGGTAGAACCACTGCATGTTTAAGTCTAGCAGGGATCAGAGCACAGACTGCAGGTTCGAATGGTAACAACACTCTGTGGCGTTCTGGGAAGGTACAGGAACAGGGTCCAGTGGGAGCCTGGTGGCTGCAGATGCCTCAATACATCTTCTAAAAACAGTGTCAGCCCCAAGCAGAACCAGGAGCTGAGACTGAAGGGTCCGAGTCAGGAGATGGAACAAGAGCTTATGTGGTGGCAATCTTTTTTTAATAAAAAAACATTTAGAAATTATTATTATTTCCTTGTTTGGAAGCTTCAAACAAGGGTTCTGAGGAGGGTTAAGAACAGAGACAAAAGCTTATTTTCCATCGAAAGATTTAGGATTCCTAGCTAATAAATTGGTTTTTCTTTCAACTGATAAATAATAGATGATGAGCAGCTTTAGAATTATATAAGTGATTAATTGCTTCCATTATTTCTGAAGTTGCTCTGGATCCATAAGCAAGAAAAGTTTAAATCATTATTTCACATTTAATGTTTTACCAACCTGCATCAGGCCAGAGTTGCTGGTTTACTACTGCATGATTCATTCATCCTCATCCTCCAGGACAGGAGGGTGAAGAGGACCACTGGGAGCTCCTGGGAAACTGCATCCAAACCTGGAACCGGTGTGTCTCCTCCTGCAGAGCCGTCTGCATAAAACTATGAAAAATAATTCAGGTTTACATGGGAGTCTAAGGGAAATGTGTTTTTTGTGTACATGGAAAGTGGAAGAGCTCTTTAAAGGAAACTCCACTAAAATATTTTTCTTACTATAAATTTTCATGTCAAAAAATAGTTGGGAAGACAAATAAAATAAATTTGTATTGTAAGGAAAACTGTGACGACAGTTTATAAGATAGCTGTAATAGGATTGGGGCTAATTGTGTTAAATAAAACACTGGGTTAATATCTGCTGGATTCTGGTTCTGGTTCTGACACCTGAACTCTCTTGGTTTGATGCAGCACCTGCAGTTTGTCCTGTTTCCACCTCCTTTCCCTCCCGACAGCACGAGTCCTCTCATTAAACCAAGGCTCGGGTTTAGACCTCGGCTGCCTGGTTTTTAATGGAACCACAGAGTCCAGGACGGTTTGACAAGAAGAATCAACTCCTGAGATAATTCCTCTTCATCTGAGGAGGAAACATCAGGAGGGACAAACAAGCTAAAGCTTACACATGATCCAAGATGGCGGCATGTACTTTGTTTGCTTATCTGCTTTCTTTTATTTTCAGGACTTTTAATTTTACTTTGAACTATTTTTAAGTTTTGGGACTATGGTCTCTAGTTTCAAAAGGTGCTTTAACCTGCTCCTTCTGCTCCCAGGTCTGTAACAGCTCCCTAGAGGCCCAGGAAGTAGCTGCCCTGGAGACCATCTGCACCACACCGAGCCTCGAACTATCTGATAGAGGCTCCTGTTGTTTGAGGATGACCAATCACTCCACACTGATGAATGAACAGCTAAGAGTTGTGTAAAATGGGATTTCCTATTTCCTTATGTTGTAATCTGACTGTGTGGAGAGTAATTAAATGCTGGGTGAGTAAAAACTCTCAGGCTCTACCTTTGCAGGTTTCAGTTGGTCTCTAACAAGCAGTTTCTATCTTCTGGCTCTGTATTTGACTCTGTTCATCTTGTTCATCTCATCCGGTTTCTCTGTTGCTGATGTTCATACAGCCCTCAAAGCTTCTCCGGGATCTTCCGGTCTAACAGTGGAAAAACAGGAAACTCCTTCAGTTTGGAATCCGCCTCACTGAAGGTGCGGATCCAGCCATTTTAGGCCCAACTCAAATCTGTCAGTTCAGTCGTGAGTTAACCAGTAAAAGAGTTTTTATCTTTATATTTAATCAGGCTTTAGGAAACAGCAGTTCTGTGAGGAGCAGTGAGCCTGTAGCTGCTCCATGGAGCAGCAGAGACACTGGTGCCGTTTCACTGCTGGGTTCGGCCCATCCTGAGCCAACCCACCTGAACTATGCACCCAGACCAGAGAGGGCGTCCTATATTTAGGCCCCACCGGGGGTCTTCTGGCCAGCCCAGAAGTTCAGCCCTTTCAGTACTTGCTACCGCTCTGATCATCGGTGTGAGCAGCACCAGAGTAGCTGTGGACTGCTTCCTTGATGACGCTGGTTAACAGCATTATTGCTGCCTTTTGACTGGTCGAAGCTGGAGATCAGGACATTTTTAAAGCCTGGCTTCTGGTTTATCAGAGCATGATGGCTGGTTGGTTCCCAAACTCAATAATGGACAGAAAGCATTAAATCGGATCATCTCAGGCCAGTGAAAGCTTTGCTGCTGTCCAGCACTCCGTGATTAGAAACTTGTTCTCAATACAGACTAAATTAATGATTTTTTGCAGTTCCAGGAGGCCTCGCTCTCCTCCAGGGAAATGAAATATCTGAGCATCTGGGTTGATGACCGTTTAGCCCCATGTGGTAAACCTCATGAAAAGGCAGAGTTGGGTTTTTATTTTTGAAACCATCTATTTTTTGGTATACAGATAAAAACGGCTTGTTGCTGCATCTGTTTGTCTCTGTTGGGCTTGAGGGATCTTTCTACGCCTGCTTCTTCACGATGTCTTCAGATGATTGTCTGCTTCTCTGAGGTTCATCACAGACTGAAGAGTCCACACTCCACAGTGAGTTATACTGGCGGGTGGGTTGGCCTGGTCTGGACACCTGAAGGAACTAACATTGGTCAACCTTTAATATAAGGTCCTGCTTGGACTCATGCTGAAGAACATCTGACTGATTTCCCTCATAGTCTGCTGCTTCTTCTGCCCCTCAGACTCGGACCGGATTGGGTAAAAAGGCTTTTGTTTGCTCTGCTTTTAAATCCAAACTTAGAGGCCGAGAAAACAATAAAAGAGCTGATTAAACACCTGAGGGCGGAGCCACAGATGGATTAAAAGTCGGACGGCACCGAGCAGGCCACCAGGTTCAACTGGGCCCAGAGTAACATCATACCACCCAGCGGTTCCTCGAATGATTACGTCAGTGATTGGTTCCTGTCGTTCCTCAGTGTTTATCCAGATGTCTGCTCCACATCTGGTTTGAACCAGAACATAGATGTTCTTCCGTCAGACTGGGATGTGAACATGCAGCATCTGGATTCTTTACATGATTTAAGTTTATTACTTTCAAAGTTTAAATGCTTTTTAGTGAGAACGTTAGAGGCTGAAATGTTTCCCTCAGTAGATGAATCCTACCAGATGCTAACATTAATCATTAAGCTCCTCCAACAGATCTCTAAAGCCGTTGGTTCGGTTCTGTGTCGGATTTTTCAGCAACATAAAACACATTTTAAGACAGATAATCTCTCATCTTTTTATTCTCAGGTCCCTCTCTGGAACATTTTACAGGATTTTTCTAGAAAACTTCAGTCCAAAGTTCAGACTGGGGATGGGGCCGGCTGCTCGGATTGGTCAGCAGGGACACGGCGTGCTTGCATCCGGCTCCACCGTCAACCCTTTGCTCAGGAGGAACGCTTCCTGTTTGGGTTCCCGCCCGAGGAACTTTCTCAGCATCTCTGAGGCGTCCTGAGAGCCGCCGGGCTGCAGGATGAACTTCCTGTAGTCCAGACCCACCTGGAAAGATCAGTGAGGAGAGAGAACCACCCCATCAGACACACTTCATCTCAAATCCAGGAATCTGATTAACCAACCGAACCAATTCAGACACAGATGTGTAATAACGGGGTCACCTGTGGGTTCATGATGCCCTCCTGTTTGAAGCGAGCGTAGAACATGTCCATGGAGAACACCTCGCTCCACAGGTAACCATAGTACTGAGCGTCGTACCCGCCCGCTAGATGGCCAAAGGTGGCCGGCATGTTGGTTCCTGCAAGACGGAGAGTGGAGGTGAAGGCGTGTGTGACATCTCAGTTCTTTCCTGTAAACATGAGCTCTGACACTGAAGAACATACGAGTTAACAACCAAAATCAGGTCCAAACATGGGCCAGGCGTCGATGTGAGATATCAGAGAGAGGTCACTGAGAACATGTCAGAGCTGCTGACACACTGTGCATCAGTGTGTCAGCAGCTCAAAATAACAAATGTAATAACAGCTACCACATGTTTTCCTTCCACTCAACCTTCCATTAATCTGCTTGGATATAGCTTCTTTTTGTGGCCTCCTGTCCTTGTGAAGGCCATCAGTGACTGACTGCAGAGCAATCACAGCCCATAACCCTCATATGTCTCAGGTAAAATCCACACATTTGGGGTGTGTATCCGCTGTAATCCTGACTCTCACTGTGGAATAAATATATTTTTGACCTGAAGTAGGAAGGTAGGAAGCTGGAGGTAAAAAAGGGGGTAGAAAGCATGGGCTAGGAAGATGGGGGTAGGAAGCAGGGGGTTTGAAAGGGGGGTAGGAAAAGTCGAAGATAAAAAGGGGAGTAGGAAGCAGGGGTAGGAAAGCTGGAGGTAAAAACAGGGGGTAGAAAGCAGGGGGCTGGAAGATGGGGGTAGGAAGCAGGGGGTTTGAAAGGGGGTAGGAAGTCGAAGATAAGAAGGGGAGTAGAAGCAGAGGGTTGGAAGGGGAAGTAAGAAGCAGGGGGGTAGAAAGCAGGGGTAGGAAGCAGGGGGTTTTAAAAGGGGGGTAGGAATCAAGATAAGGGGGAGTAGGAAGCAGAGGGTTGGAAGCTGGAAGTAAGAAGCAGGGGGTAGGAAGCAGGGGGTAGGAAGCTGGGGTGGGAACAGGGGGTAGGAAGCAGGGGTAGGAAGGGGGGGGTAAAAGGGCAGGGGGTAGGAAGCAGGGGGTAGGAAGCTGGGGGTAGGAAGCGGGGGTTTGGAAAGGGGTAGCAATGGGAAAGATAAGAAGGAGAGTAGGAAGCAGGGGTCTAGAAATCGGAGGTAAAAAGAAGGGCAAAGGAAGCTGTGTAAGAAGCAGGAGGTAGGACAGGGGATAGGAAGCGAGGGTAGGAAGCAGGGGTGGAGAACAGCAGGGGGTAGGAAGCAGGGGTGTAGGAAACAGGGAAAGGGGCGGGATGTGGAGCTGGGGATAGGAAGCTGGGGTGGGAAGCTGGGGTAGGAAGCTGGGGGTAGTAAAAGCTGGGGGTAGGAAGACTGGGGGTAGAAGCATGGGCTAGGAAGTGTGGGGTAGGAAGCAGGGAGTGGTGTTGAAATGGTGGTTAGGAGTCAAAATAAGAAAGGAAGTAGGAAGCAGAGGATTAGTACCCTGAAGTAAGGAAAGCTTGGGGGTAGAAAGCAGGGGGTAGGAACACTGGGGGATAAGCAAGCCAGGTAAAATAGGAGCAGGGGATAGGAAGCTGGGGGTAGGGAGCAGGGTTTAGGAAGCAGGGGATAGGAAGCAGGGTAGGAAGCAGGGGGTAGAAAGTGGGGTAGGAAGCTGGGGGTAGGAAGCTGGGGGTTTCAAAGGGGGTAGGAAGTCGAAGATAAGAAGGGAGTAGGAAGCAGGGGGTAGGAAGCTGGAGGTAAAAAGAAGGAAAGCAGGGAAGCAGGGTGTAGGAAGCTGGGGGGTAGGAAGCTGGGGTAGGAAGCAGGGGTTGGAAGCGGAGGGGTAAGAAGAGGGCAGAAAGCAGGGTGTAGGAAGCAGAGGGTTGGAAAGGGGGTAGGAAGCGAAGATGTAAGAAGGGGGTAGGAAGCAGGGGTTAGGAAGCAGGGGTAGGAAGCAGGGGTTAGGAAGCAGGGGATAGGAAGCTGGAAGTAAGGAAGCAGGGGTAGGAAGCTGGGGGTAGGAAGCTGGGGGTAGGAAGCTGGGGATAGGAAGCTGGGGTAGGAAGCAGGGGATAGGAAGCTGGGGTTGGAAAGGGGGTAGGGAGTCGAAGGGGTAGTAGGAGCAGGGGTGGAAGTCGGAGGTAAAAAGAAGGGCAGAGGAAGCAGGAAGTAGAAGCATGGGGTAGGAAGCTGGGGTAGGAAGCAGGGGGTAGGAAGCAGGGGGTAGGAAGCTGGGGGTAGGAAGCTAGGGGGTAGGAAGCAGGGGATAGGGAGCTGGGGATAGGGAGCTGGGATAGTGGGAGACGGGGGGATAGGAGCTGGGGGTAGGAAGCTGGGGTGGGTTAGGAAGCATGGGCTAGGAAGATGGGGGTAGGAAGCAGGGGGTTTGAAAGGGGGTAGGAAGTCGAAGATAAGAAGGGAGTAGGAAGCAGAGGATTGGAAGCTGGAAGTAAGAAGCAGGGGGTAGAAAGCAGGGGGTAGAAGGAAAGCTGGGGTAGGAAGCAGGGGATAGGAAGCAGGGGAGGGGATAGGAAGCTGGGGGTAGGAAGCAGGGGTAGGAAGCAGGGGGTGGGAAAAGCAGGGGATAGGAAAAGCAGGGGGATTGAAAGGGGGTAGGAAGCTGGGGGTAGGAAGCTGGGGGTTTCAAAGGGGGTAGGAAGTCGAAGATAAGAAGGGGAGTAGGAAGCAGGGGTAGGCAGCAGGGGTAGAAGTCGGAGGTAAGAAGGGAGGGCGGGGGAGGAAGCTGGGGGTAGGAAGCAGGGGTTGGAAGTGGGGAAAAGGAAGGGCGGGAGGGGGTAGGAAGCTGGGGGTAGGAAGCTGGGGGTAGGAAGCTGGGGGTAGGAAGCTGGGGGTAGGAAGCTGGGGGTAGGAAGCAGGGGATAGGAAGCAGGGGTAGGAAGCAGGGGATAGGAAGCTGGAAGTAAGAAGCAGGGGGTAGGAAGCAGGGGGTAGGAAGCTGGGGGTAGGAAGCTGGGGATAGGAAGCTGGGGATAGGAAGCTGGGGATAGGAAGCAGGGGGTAGGAAGCAGGGGTAGGCAGCAGGGGGTAGGCAGCAGGGGGTAGGCAGCAGGGGGTTGGAAGTCGGAGGTAAGAAGAAGGGTAGAGGAAGCAGGGTGTAGGAAGCTGGGGATAGGAAGCTGGGGTAGGAAGCTGGGGGTAGGAAGCAGGGGGAGGAAGCTGGGGGTTTGAAAGGGGGCAGGAAGTCGAAGATAAGAAGGGAGTAGGAAGCAGGGGATAGGAAGCTGGGATAGGAAGCTGGGGATAGGAAGCTGGGGATAGGAAGCTGGGGATAGGAAGCTGGGGATAGGAAGCTGGGGGTTTGAAAGGGGGTAGGAAGTCGAAGATAAGAAGGGAGTAGGAAGCAGGGGGTAGGAAGCAGGGGGTAGGAAGCTGGGGGTAGGAAGCTGGGGGTTTGAAAGGGGGTAGGAAGTCGAAGATAAGAAGGGAGTAGGAAGCAGGGGGTAGGCAGCAGGGGGTTGGAAAGTCGGAGGTAAGAAGAAGGGCAGAGGAAGCAGGGTGTAGGAAGCAGAGGGTTGGAAGCTGGGGATAGGAAGCAGGGGGTAGGAAGCTGGGGGTCGGAAGCTGGGGTTAGGAAGCTGGGGTTAGGAAGCAGGGGTTAGGAAGCAGGGGTTAGGAAGCAGGGGTTAGGAAGCAGGGGTTAGGAAGCAGGGGATAGGAAGCTGGGGGTAGGAAGCAGGGGGTAGGAAGCAGGGGGTAAGAAGCAGGGGGTAGGAAGCAGGGGGTAGGAAGCAGGGGGTAGGAAGCAGGGGGTAGGAAGCTGAGGATAGGAAGCTGGGGGTAGGAAGCTGGGGGTTTGAAAGGGGGTAGGAAGTCGAAGATAAGAAGGGAGTAGGAAGCTGGGGGTTTGAAAGGGGGTAGGAAGTCGAAGATAAGAAGGGAGTAGGAAGCAGGGGGTAGGCAGCAGGGGGTTGGAAGTCGGAGGTAAGAAGAAGGGCAGAGGAAGCAGGGTGTAGGAAGCAGAGGGTTGGAAGCTGGGGATAGGAAGCAGGGGGTAGGAAGCTGGGGGTAGGAAGCAGGGGTTAGGAAGCAGGGGTTAGGAAGCAGGGGTTAGGAAGCAGGGTTGGAAGCAGGGATAGGAAGCAGGGGATAGGAAGCAGGGGTAGGAAGCAGGGGATAGGAAGCAGGGGGTAGGAAGCTGGGGATAGGAAGCAGGGGGTAGGAAGCAGGGGTAGGAAGCAGGGGGAAGGAAGCAGGGGGAAGGAAGCAGGGGATAGGAAGCTGGAAGTAAGAAGCAGGGGGTAGGAAGCAGGGGTAGGAAGCAGGGGTAGGAAGCAGGGGGTAGGAAGCAGGGGGTAGGAAGCTGGGGGTAGGAAGCTGGGGGTAGGAAGCAGGGGGTAGGAAGCAGGGGGTAGGAAGCTGAGGATAGGAAGCTGGGGCTAGGAAGCTGGGGGTTTGAAAGGGGGTAGGAAGTCGAAGATAAGAAGGGAGTAGGAAGCAGGGGGTAGGCAGCAGGGGGTAGGAAGCTGGGGGTAGGAAGCTGGGGGTAGGAAGCTGGGGGTAGGAAGCTGGGGGTAGGAAGCAGGGGATAGGAAGCTGGGGGTAGGAAGCAGGGGGTAGGAAGCAGGGGGCAGGAAGCTGGGATAGGAAGCAGGGGATAGGAAGCAGGGGGTAGGCAGCAGGGGGTTGGAAGTCGGAGGTAAGAAGAAGGGCAGAGGAAGCAGGGTGTAGGAAGCAGAGGGTTGGAAGCTGGGGATAGGAAGCAGGGGGTAGGAAGCAGGGGGTAGGAAGCAGGGGATAGGAAGCTGGAAGTAGGAAGCTGGAAGTAGGAAGCTGGGGGTAGGAAGCTGGGGGTAGGAAGCTGGGGGTAGGAAGCTGGGGATAGGAAGCTGGGGATAGGAAGCAGGGGATAGGAAGCAGGGGATAGGAAGCAGGGGATAGGAAGCAGGGAATAGGAAGCAGGGGTTAGGAAGCAGGGGTAGGAAGCAGGGGATAGGAAGCTGGAAGTAAGAAGCAGGGGGTAGGAAGCTGGGGATAGGAAGCAGGGGGTAGGAAGCTGGGGATAGGAAGCAGGGGGTAGGAAGCAGGGGATAGGAAGCTGGGGTAGGAAGCTGGGGGTAGGAAGCTGGGGGTAGGAAGCTGCTCATGAAACAAATCCAATAAAACCAGATGGGTCCAAATATTCTAGGAGAAGTTGTGGGAGCATATGAAGAACATGTGAATGTGTGGTCTGGTTATCTGCTTTAGATGCTAACCCCCCTCTAATAACTGTACCATCAGGTACCAGTGATGGAAGCCCAGATTGAGGGTTCTTCAGAACTGATGCTTCCTGCAGGACGTGTGTGAACTCCACCAGCCTGCATTACTGCTGCTTTTTTACTTCTTTATTTTTATTAATTGGTGTCTGTGTTCTGATTTTTTTTTCAGAAAACAGAAAAAAATAAAGTTTAAAGAAAAAAGTGAAAATGAGAAAAACTGAAATGAAGAAACCCAGAAGATCAGAACCTGGAAATCATGAAGTACCAAAGCTACACACACAGTTCTTTATCATACGACTCGTGTGTGTGTGTGTGTCTCAGTGGTCTTGTTTTTGTTACCTTATGAGGTTCATTTTCTGACAACACAACGCCTTGTGGGGACCACTTCTCCTTGTGGAGACCAAAGCCTGGTCCCCATGGGAGATAATGCTGTTGTTGGGTTATGGGTTAGGTTTAGGACTAAGTTGTGAATGAAGTTTAGGGCTAGACATCTACTAGTAAAGGTCAGGTTTAGGGGCCACATAACTGAATGAAAAATGAATAGAAGTCATTGCAAAGTCCCCATAAGGATAGCAAAACCTAAATGTGTGTGTGTGAGAGAGACCTTGTGATGCAGGGATCCCCAGGACCTCCTGGCAGAGGTGCCCATATTCCTCTGCAGGATCCAGCCCGGTTCTGGTGTGCAGAGCCTGGTCCACTTTGGCCAGAACGATCTGCCGCAGGTTGAACAGACCTGCAGGTGGGTCACATGTTGGTGTTGAGTCTGATGCACACAGCTGGACCGTTAGAACCAGGTCCGATTGCAGCGCCTCTTACATCATCAATAAATCACTTTTACTGAGGTCATTTCAGACTAAATGAAAGAAGTTCTATGGTTCTGTTTTGTTTGTAATGTTAAGGTTTTTATGGGCTCAGGTCCGACTCTGGTCCAGCTGCAGCTCCTCTGATGGTCTGAAGCAGCTCAGGAACAGAGTAAAGAAGCTTCTTAAACAGAACATCGATGTGTTGAAGTTTCTGTCCGACACCAAAGGGTCTGATCAGGTCCGATTTAAAGACGGAAGGCTTTGAGAGCTTCTCTGGATCTGAATCTGAGGACCATCAGACGGCTGCTGACCGGATTTTAGCTCTTTACAGCAGATTTAACAGACTGGATTAATTCATGATGCAGCTGCAGCTTCCTCCAGGGCCTGTTTGGACCAGTACCGTAGTGGTACAGCTGCACTGCTTCCTGTGAGGTACGTACCAGTGTTGGCTAGTCGGGACTTGATGAGTTTGTCCAGCAGCTCTTCTGGGATGGGTTTCCCAGTCTTGTAGTGTTTGGACATTCTCTGCAGCGGTTCCTTCTCCCAGACCCAGTTCTCCAGCATCTGAGACGGAGCCTCCACAAAGTCTCGCTCCACATGCGTGCCGCTGAACATGGCGTAGTTCGCCTGCAAACAGACCAGAACCGCGGTCAGGAAGTGGACTTCTCTCTGATCTTACCGTGTGTGACGGCGCCACCTTCAGCCGACCTGGGCGCAGAGCTGGTGCATGACGTGGCCGAACTCGTGGAAGTACGTCTCCACCTCGTCGTGCTGCAGGAGCGACGGGGCGTCGGCTGTCGGCTTGCTGAAGTTGGCCACCATGGCGGCCACCGACATCTGCCGGGTCCCGTCGGGCAGCAAGCAACCGGGCTGCAGGCCAAAGCAGGCGGCATGCCCGTACTTCCCCTCCCTGCAGGAGGAGACAGCTTCAGCTCAATTCGATTTAATTCAGTTTATATAGCGCCAATTCACAACACATCTCATCTCAAGGCACTTCACAAAAGTCAGGTTCATACATTCCAATTAATCTTAATCATTGAACAGTGCAGTCAGATTCTGTTATTTATTCAAAATGCATAAAAAGTTTTTCTGTCTAAGGAAACCCAGCAGATTGCATCCAGTCAGTGACTTGCAGCATTCACTCCTCCTGGATTAACATGTAGAGACAGTGGACAGTCACTGGCGTTGACTTTGCAGCAATCCCTCATACTGAGCATGCATGTAGCGACAGTGGAGAGGAAAAACCCCTTTTAACAGGAAGAAACCTCCAGCAGAACCAGAACCAGGCTCAGTGTGAGCGGCCATCTGCCACGACCGACTGGGGGTTAGAGAGAACAGAGCAGAGACACAAAGAGAACAAAGAAGCACTGATCCAGGAGTCCTTTCTATGGGAAGGAAAAGTAAATGTTAATGGATGTAGCTCCTTTAGTCGTTTCACCTAGAAAGAAAGAAGCAGATAAACTCTGAGCCAGTTTTCAAGGTTAGAGTCTGAAGAGAGCACATAGAGTATTTACAGTAAAAGCTCAGTCAGTAGGCCATGTCTAGGAAGAGAAAGGGGTTAAACACTGAAAGACAGGGCCCATGTGGATCATCGTGTAGAGGGTGAGCATTAGTTGTTGCCAGCAGAAGCTTGGAGGATTCCCCTCTCCAGAAATGTGTCACAGGTAGACACAGAGTCAGGCCAGGTGTAGCTTCTAGGAAGAGAAAAGAGAGAGAACAAAGTTAAAAGCTGAATAACAGCAAATAATGCAAAATTTGGAGAGTAGTGTGGAAATGTAGCGAAGAGGGTGAAAGTGGTGGATTATGTCCTCCAGCAGCCTAAGTCCTATAGCAGCATAACTACAGAGATAGCTCAGGATAACCTAAGCCACTCTAACTAGCTTTATCAAAAAGGAAAGTTTTAAGCCTAGCCTTAAAGTAGACAGTTTGTCCATCTAGAGCCCACTGTGTGTCATTGTTATACTAAAAAGCACAACGATTGGGATACCTCTCTCTGTCAGATTGACCATAACCATTGGAAAGAGAGGGGGTCATACAGGTAGCAGAAATGGAGGGTGTGTTTGCACCTCAACCGTAACTGAGCCGGTTTAGGCTAAACCTGACTCCCCCTTACTCCATCCAACAAGGGGAGAAGAAGACGGAGGTAAAATAAGGAAGATAGCTCAGGATAACCTAAGCCACTCTAACTATAAGCTTTATCAAAAAGAAAGTTTTAAGCCTAGCCTTAAAGTAGACAGGTGTGTGCGCTCACGGACTAAAAAACTGGGAGCTGGTTCCACAGGAGAGGAGCCTGATAACTAAAGGATCTGCCTCCCCTTCTACTTCTAGAGACTCTAGGAACCACCAGTAAACCTGCAGTCTGAGAACGAAGTGCTCTGTTAGGAAACTATGGAACAATCAGATGTCTGATGTATGATGGAGCTAATCATTAAGGCTTTATATGTGAGGAGGATATTTTAAATTCTATTCTGGATTTAACAGGAGGCCAATGAGGGAAGCTAAAATAGGAGAAAATATGATCTCTCTTTTTAAATATTTCATCAGAACTCTTGGCTGCAGCATTTTGAATCAGCTGAAGGCTTTTAAACTGCATTTTTGTGGACATCCCTGATAGTAAAGAATTACAATAGTCCAGCCTTGAAGTAACAAATTTACGCCCCCCACCCAAACCCCCCACCCCCACCCCCCCCCCCCATGGACTAGTTTTTTCAGCATCAATCCTGGACAGGATATCTCTAATTTTGGCAATGTTCCCGGAGGTGAAAAAAGAGGAAATCCTAGAAACCTGTTTAATATGGGATTTAAAATGACATGTCCTGGTCAAAAATAACACCAAGGTTTTTTACTTTATTATCGGAGGTTCAATTTAATGCCATCCAGGTTAAGTGAGTTGACTAAGGCAGTTTCTTTTTAAAGACTCCGGTCCAAAGACGACAACTTCTGTCTTGTCTGAATTTAGAAGCAGAAAATTTAAAGTCATCCAAGTTTGTTATGTCTTCAAGACATCCTTGTAGTCTATCTAACTGGTTGGGTCATCAGGATTTATGGATAAGTAAAGCTGAGTATCATCAGCGTAACAGTGAAAATTTATTCTATGCTGCCTGATAATTTTACCTATTGGAAGCCATAATATATAGTAAAGAGAATTGGCCCAAGTACTGACCCCTGTGGTACTCCACAATTAACCCTGGAGTTTAAAGATGATTTATCATTTACATGAACAAACTGGAATCTGTGCAGACAAATAAGATTTAAAACCAGCCTAGTGCTGTTCCCCTGATCCCTACAGCATATTCCAGTCCTTCTCTAAGAGAATATTATGATCGACTGTATCAAATGCAGCACTGAGATCCAACAGAACCAGTACAGCCACAAGTCCATTATCTGAGGCATAAGAATATCATTAGTGACTTTCAGCAGAGCTGTTTCAGTGCTATGATTGGCTCTGAAACCTGACTGAAACTCTTCAAACAGGTCATTTCTGTGTAAATGATCTCACACATTTGATTAGCAACTATTTTCTCAAGGAATTTTAGATAAGAATGAAAAGATTGGATATAGGTCTGTAATTTATTAAGTCATCTCGATCAAGCGAAGGTTTCTTAAGCCAAAGGTTTAATTACAGCTACCTTAAAAGGCTTGTGGTTGCTGACCCATTTCCCTAAGGATAGATTAATCATATCTAAAATGGGGGCTGGTAATCAGAGGGAACACTTCTTAAAGAATTTGAGTTGGGATTGGGTTCAACATACAAGTTTGAAGGTTTAGATGAAGCTAATATTTCTGATAACTCTGGAAGCTCCACAGGATCAAAACAGTCCAAACACAGATCCAGGTTCTACAGTTACCTTCCAATGTTGTCTCACTTGTTGAGGATGACAATCATCTTCAGGAGTATGTCAAAGATTTTCTTTCGTATGATCATTTTTTATTTTGGAAGAATCCCATAAAGTCATGACTGCTGAAAGCTAAGGGAATGGATGGCTCAACAGAGCTATGACTGTGTAAGTTAGCAACTGTACTAAAGAGAAACCTAGGATTATTCTTGTTCTCTTCTATTATGATGAGAAATAAGCTTTGTTCTAGCTTGGTGAAGTGTCTTTTTATAGCAACAGTAGACTATTTTTCCAGATTAAGTAGTGAATCCTCTAGGTGTGTAGGAGCAACCTATTTTCGCTCCAATTTTTCTAACATTGTGCTTTAAAGTACGCAGATCTAAATTAAACGCAAGGAGGCCTGCCTCCTATGAATAATTACTCTTCTTTTTCAAGGGGGCTGCATTGTCTAATGCACCACGTCAATGATGAAGTAAGCACTATGAAGAAAGAGAATCAATTTGTGAAGGAGAAGAAACAAAATTATTGCCCTCCACTCTGTTTTTCCTGTGTATAATGAGGAAATTAAAGTGGAACAGATTCTTTAAAGGTTGTTTACAGTCATCGTCTGATAATGATCTACTATAATGAAATTTTTCTTTCAGGTGTGGAGTACTCGGTTAAATTAAACTCAAGGGTTATTAAAAAATGGTCAGACAGCACAGGGTTTGAGAAAATATTGTTTATGTCTTTATCACTCAATGCCATATGTCAGCACAAGGTCCAGAGAATGAAGACAAAGGTGGGTAGGTTTGTTAATGTTTTGAGTAAAGCCAATTGAGTCTAAGATACCATTAAAGGCTATATTTAAGCTATCACTTTCAGTGTCAACATGAATGTTAAAATCCCCCACTATAATAACTTTATCTGTATTTAACACTAAATCAGATAAAAGGTCGGAAAACTGATCTAAAAATTGAGAGTAAGGGCCCAGTGGACGGTACAAAACAACATTAATTGTTTTCTTTTTAGTCTGAGTTGTGTTTGTTTTTATGAGATTTTCCTGATTTCCTCCTTTTAGGGCGAGACACTGTCTTAATAGGGTAATGGGTGGGTAGCAGTACAGAAGCTGCAGAGAGGAGTGTTAAACTATGACCCTGCTTCCTGGTCTGAACCCTGGGTTTTCAGAGTTTTGGAGAACTAAACAGAACAAACAGCTCAACTCTGACCAACCCTGGTTCTGTTTATAATGAATCAGAACACTAAACATTGTGGCTATTTGCATTTAAATCCATCTGAAAAGTCCAACAGACAATGTGTTCTGATCTGGAGCTGCAGAAACATCAAAGAAGCTGTGGAGGAACATCATGAAGACCTTCCTCTGTTATCCGTTTAGGGACAATAAAGATCAGGGTGGAGTACTGAGGCCAATTTCCTAAATCGATTCGAGTCTGCTATTAAATAATGAAAATGTTTACCTGAGTTACAAAATGCATATGTATTAATTGTTTCTCTTCACCACAGAAACACTAAGTGCAGACTTGGACAGTTTAAACAGGGACTCCTCTGTGGCCCAGGTCCACAAGTCAGCTCTAGTAGTTGCAGTGTGGCTCGAGTAAGCCTGGGTGGAGCACGAGGCAGCAGTCATGGTCCATGTAGGAGAAGTCCATGTCCATGTGTCTCACGTCGTGTACGGGCTGAAAGCTGAAACTGGCATCCTAACGTCTGGCGGAGAATCGGCTGCTAATGTTAGTTCTTCCTGGAAGTTTACATCAGCGTAGCGGCGCGCCTTCTCAAGTGAGTCCTGAGGTTTATAGTACGTCAATAATACCGACCTCCGCTTGGCAGAACTTGCTAATCTCTTTGGTTTCATTCAGCTCGTCTTTAGCTTTAAATCTGAAATGGTTCCAGATGGCAGACTTTAACTAGGACGCTGAGCGCAGCGTTGCCTGCGGTGGTGGTGTCGTCCATGCTGGTGGGCGGTGGAGCATCAACCTGACGTCACACAAGACTCTTGAAAAATCGATCTCATGCCAGATGAATCGATATCGCTACATTTAAAAGGAACCGATCCAAAACAGATAAAAATGATTTTTTTACCCAGCCCTAATAAAAGATATTTCTATTCTTCTACTGCAGATAAAAATCTCTGTTCCCACATCCAGCTAGACCCAAGTCAAGAGATGGAGAGCAGAGAAATCCTCCTGATCCATAAACATCAGGAGCTCCTGTTTCCCAGCAGCCTCCAACCTGCAGGTTCTGTTTGAGCTGTGGTCCTGATTCTGAGTAGGACTATCAGGAAGTTCAGGAAAACTGTTCATCTGCAGTTATTTTATTCCTGAACTAAATTTAATGAGGAGCTACTTGATCAGACCTGCTGGTCTCCATCAACTAAAACCTTGCCATGGGTCAGAGCTTTCAGAAAGCTGTGATTCTGGTTCTGACCTGGGGTACAGGTCCAGGTAGAACTGTCCCACCACCTGACCGCTGCCTCGGTCCTTCACGCAGTACAGAGTGACGTCAGGATGCCAGACGGAAGCCCCCTCCACCAGCTCGAAGCTCAGACCCAGCAGCTCCTGGTAGATGTCCAGCAGACCCTGAGTCACCACCTCCATCGGGAAGTACTCCTTCAGCAGGTTCTGATCCACAGCATACTGCGTCTCTTCCACCTGAGGAATAACGAAGGTGAGAAGTTCAAAACCAAAACATCCTGGAGAGCTTCAGGAACAGAACATCTCAGAGCAGCATGATTCTGTGTTGACAGACAGACAGCAGCGCCACCATGAGGTCAATGTGAGGAAACACTCCTTACCTGAGTCATGAAGTACCGAGTGTCCCAGGCGTGCAGCTGGCCGTCGAAAGGAAACCCTCTGGTCTCACACTCCTTCTCCTTCAGTTTGAGGAGGACAGCTCGCTCTTCCTCCCCCAGAGGCTTCAGCTTCCGGGTCAGCTCCTCTGAAACGACGTGACAACCTTTCAACCATTTCAGAACTTCATAGTTCTGGTCGTTTCCTCTCCTGATACGTTTCATACCAACCGTGCATCAGTTTGTAGCCACCAGGGGGCGTCGTGAACCCACTCAAGTTACGCTCTACTCATAGAAGGTAAATGTTGAGTCCAATAGAAACAGTGTGGTGACCACCAACACCTCAGACCTGACCTCACCTGCAGGCGCCTTAAAGATGGTCCTTGAAGATCAGAGATGTTTCCACGACCCTGAAGGGTTCTGATCTGAGCTGGTGTTATCTGATTGTGAATAAATGTCAGTGATAGAAGAAGGACTTAAGATTTACGGTCACTGAGGAGGTTCTTCTGACGCTCCTGCAGCTCCCAGCAGAGGTGAGAGAAAGCAGGAGGTTTCTGATCTGGACCAAGCCCGATCACCTTGCTGGATCCGTTGATGTTTGGTGGGCTCTGTACGGTTCCTGACTTTAGTCTAATTTTGAACAAACTTCCTGCCACCAGCTCTGTTGACTGATCCAAACTGGAAAACTATCCAAAACCTGGACCTGATAAGCCAGCTGCTGTTTCCCTGCCACAGAACCACCTTCAGGCTGGAACTACAGCTGTTGTGGTGAAAAACGTGAGAACTGCAGGTCAACAAACCCAGTTTGGTTCCCTGAGAGGTGACAGAACAAGATCCGGACCACAGTAAGGCATTCCCTCTGGAATCCATCCTTTCTCTCGAGAGACCTTTCTTAAAACTCCAGAGAAAGACCTCAGTAATATCCAAAACATTCATTTCTTCTTCCTGGAGCTGCTCGTCTAAGTTCTGGTATCAGCAGACTGCAGGGTCAGTGTCTGTACCAGAAATCAGCTGAAAATGGACCCTAATGTGATTAATAGTAAATATTAGCCGTCATTATCCTTCGTTGCTCCGTTTTGATCAGAATTTATCACATTCAATTGGACCAAACTGGGATCAGAACCAACAAACATGGTTTATAGAGTCTAATAAACGGCTGTTGAATTTATTTCAAAGTGAGATCTGAGTCATTTAGGACCATTTATCTCCAATCAATGATCAATCATCCACCATGGTACGTGGTTACAAACCGGTTGGTTCACTGGTCCAAACCGGTTTGAAGATGGTTGGGGAGAAGAAAAAAGACAGCATGTGGGTAAGATCTGCTGGACGTTTGACCAGAAACTGTCACCATTCAGCATCTGATGCACATCTAGACATGTTTCCTGTTGTCCTGCAGGACTCACCCAGGAAGCTGGCAACCTTCTTCCCAGATTTGGCCATGTTCATCTCCAGGACGAAGTCTGCATGCGTGCTGAAGCCGAGCAGAGAGCTCTTCTGAGCTCGAAGCTTCACCAGCTCCTTCAGGATGACCGAGTTCTCCTGGAAACAAACGGTTCAGCTGTTGAAGTCACGTCAAACCACGATGGAGACAACTACAGAAATAAAACTACAGAGTAAAGACCACCTCCTCATCTATAGTCCTGCTTCACTGAGAATCTGCTGGAGGTTCCTGTGAGGAGCTCACCTCTTTGCAGCGGGAGTTGAAGGCGTCCTCCAGCCTCCTACGGGTTTCTGGAACGAAGCATTTCTTCATGGTCGGGAAGTAATGAGGATACTTTAGAGTGATCTTCAGTTTGTCTCCATCCTTCTCCAGAGAGCTCAGGAAGTCCTCTGGGAGCCCACCTGTTTCTCCCACAGCAACAAACCAGTTTAGACAGGGAGCCGATTCTGCTCACAGGATCATCATTATGGAATAACCTGACATCAGGTCTGGACGTATTGAAGAACCTTCAGATGGTTCAGAGTGGAACCCAAGCACCAGCCCAGAGCAGAGCAGGACTCACCCAGCTGGTCTCTGGTGAAGGACAGGCTGGTGGTGTCCTCATTCAGGTTCTTGTTGAAGTCGATGCACAGGTTGCTCAGCTTCTTCTTGATGCTTTTGATCTCCTGTTTGAGCAGAAGGATGATGAAGGAATCAGTTAAAGTTCTGAGAAGAAGAGCTGGACCAGGGTTTCATCCACTTTAATCAACCTTAGAGCTGCAGCAACAGCAGAACTCTGCAGGAGACATTCAAGCTGGACCTGGAGAAGGTCATCCTAAAATCTGACCAACATCTGGTTCCACTGAATGAACCGGAACGCTGTGGTTCTGGTATCTCCACAACCTAGAGATGAATGTTCACTGCTGCAGTTTGTTAACCTTCAGAATCTAATGAATCTTAAATAAGATAATTTCTTCTGATGTTTACAGCTTCTCCACCAGAACTTCAGTCCTAAACTGATTCCACCTGAACTGTCATCACCTTCATTAGTTTCAGGAACTCTTTCAGTCTCAGGAAGCAGGTGTGAAACCTTTCTACCCGTTAGAGTCAGAGTAAACAGCGCCACCTGTTGTGTCTCCTTGGGCAGGTGCAGGCCGTTCCTCTTCCCCAGCTTGATCAGGCGCTCCATGTAGCGCTTGGCCTCCAGGGTGATGCCCTCAGCGTTGATCTTCTTCTGCAGAGAGGAACAGAAACACTGAACCAGTAGATCTAAGGGTCCGAGTGGGATGTTCTGCAGCCCACCAAAATCTGCAACTGCTGATCCGACCAATGATAAGAGACCACTCAGGTCACCTGACCAAATATCTGAGGAGAGGAGAAACGTGAAGTTGTTTGTCATAACTGGATCCATCAGAACCATCTACAGTTTAAAGTCTGGGTTAGACCAGACCAGACAGAATGTTAAAAAATCCTCCTGAGACTGGAGTTAAATGGATCAGATCCAGTCTGGTCTCCAGCTCAATGATCTGAGGATCGTAAGATGAGGTTTGGGGCTAAACTTACTGATCCACTGTTCAAACTTCATGTAGACAAACTGATCCAGTCCAGAGTCGATACTGGACTTCTACGTGGTCCCATCCACTCAGACGGATCCAGTCCAGCTCCAGCTTACCTGCTTCAGGGTCTACTAACAGGATAAAGGACAACAGCGGCCTGCTGACGGATCAGTAGCTGTATGCTCATTAGTTAGTTTAGTAAGGAAAAGCTGCGTTGGTCCTGGTTGTAGTGCTGGTGCTGGTGTCCCTGGACCAGTTCATCAATATAAATCCCAAAAACATTCCTATAGCATGAACACATTTCATTAATAACATCCAAGCTCCCAAGACTCCAGTGTAGACGCCTCTGAAGACACCAGCTCCCAGGGCTGTAGACCATCTGGACTGGTGGAACATGCTCACCTCCAGGGCGACGATCCTCTGGTAGACATCCTCCCTCATGCTCATCTCCACATCGAACTCAGACAGTCGCTTGTCGGCCTCGGTGCTCGCTGCCCGGACCTCTTTACAGGGAGACACGTGCTGAGGAAAGTCCAACATGTTCCTCTGGACTGAGACAGAGGGGACGGGGTCACATCAGAAGGGGCGGGGTCAGAAAATACAGCTTTTAACCCTAAACACGACAAACTGGACTTCAGGAATATTTGACTGAATAAAAACAGGAAACCTTGGCTGTTCTACTCTCCTGGCAACACCTTCATGATCCATCATCATTTTCATCAGAGTCACTTTAAAGGAAATTACAGCTGTGGATAAAATGAACCTTCTGTTGGGGACCACTAGAGGGAGCCCTCACATCCTACAGAGGGAGTTTGTTTTAAAATAAACCTGATCCTGGTCCATATTACCAAAGAACCCTGAGACTAAAAGTAGTTCCTAGTGACGTCATCTTCCCTCATTAAGATAAAAGTTATTCAGGAAGCATCTGAGGCCTTCAGAGAGCTCCTAACGTGAGGAGATGTTCAGAGCAGTGAGGAGGACCTTCATTGAGCCTAAGAGTGTCTGAAGCAGAGAAGATGGAGGAAAGACAGAGAGAAAGGAGAGATCTTCTCCTCCAATGAACAACAGTGAATGAATAAAACGCTACCAGCTCCATGGTGCAGAGATCCACCCCCTAAACAGTCGAGTTAATGAGAACATAAACTTCTAGAACAATCATACAATTATTAATATAGAGATAAGATTAACTTTATCATCCCCCTAGGGGGACATTAAATAGTTTAAGCAGCAGGACAGGTTAAAGGTCAACCTCTAGTAAGGTGATATTAGGAAGGATCAATAAATACTAGAAACAATAATTAATAACCATGAATAAAAAGTGAACAAAATTACAAACAATATAGAACAGAATTATTTAAATGTTTACAGACTGTAAAATGCTTCCAACAAACATATTAGACAGAGCAGCTGGATTATTATGTGGTCTCCTTTGCAGTGAGGGTCAAGCTGAGTTGCAGTCTGCAGCAGATGCAGGTTTTATTATTGTCATCTTTTATATCCAGCTGTAGTCAAACCTCGTCTTTAATGACTCTTCTCATTTTGTACCATCTGCCTCCACTTTGAGGGCGTAATCTCTCAGAAGTTGAAGCATGAGGACGAAGCGAGAAACAGTCACAGAATTTCTGCTGATAAAATGTCAGTAAAATCAGCAGCAGGCCTAAATGCTGCGTTCATGGCCTCCAGGACATTGATGGCCTGCCAGGTCCTGCTGGGAAGCCAACCCGGCTCTGGCCCGCAGTAAAAACCCTTGTAATGGCTTAGGCCTGACTAAGGACAGTTCTTGAAGCAAACACAAGAACAATACGTTAACTTATTTCTAATGACATATTTACGCTGGTACATGGAAGCAATGCCTCAAATGATTTACTACACTACAGTGATCATTGACTGCTGCAGCAGTTTCTACTTGAGGAGCAGAGACTCCGTTGACAGAGCGGCACTCAAACGCTGTCAGTGTAGCCCTGGCCAGTCCTGCCCAGTGTCCTAATAGTGCTTACAATATGGGCTCCGTTGTCCATGGTGATCCTCCACTCCTCGGTGCAGCTCCTCCGCTACCACTGAAGCCGTATGGTCATCAGAAACATACCTGGTTTTCAAGATATGCTGCGTTTAACTCCCAGTTTTCACTGACAGAGTGAGCCGTGACGCTCAAATAAGGCACCATGTTAGGAGCTTCTGTTGCCACAGCAACAAAGTTAGCTGCATGTAGCTGCTTGCTGATATCCACACGAACTGTAGGGATGTGGTATTGCTATCCGTTCAGGAGGCACTTCTTCTTTTCCACTGTGTGAGACAACTAAATGTCCTTGGATCAATATTTAGATACAGCCGAGGTGAACCACGTCCATCTGGGAATTTCCTTTCCGTATTTAGTTTTTCCGTATTTAACCGTTTTAGTAAAGGCACTTTGAATTCTGTGCACACTAGTGCACGCGTCAATGATCACGCTAGTGACACGCGTCAATGATCACGCTAGTGACACGCGTCAATGACCACGCTAGTGACACACGTCAATGATCACGCTAGTGACACACGTCAATGATCACGCTAGTGACACACGTCAATGATCACGCTAGTGACACACGTCAATGATCACGCTAGTGACACACGTCAATGACCACGCTAGTGACACACTTCCATGATCACGCTAGTGACACACGTCAATGATCACGCTAGTGACACACGTCAATGATCACGCTAGTGACACACGTCAATGATCACGCTAGTGACACACGTCAATGATCACGCTAGTGACACGCTTCAATGATCACGCTAGTGACACGCGTCAATGATCACGCTAGTGACACGCGTCAATGATCACGCTAGTGACACACGTCAATGATCACGCTAGTGACACACGTCAATGACCACGCTAGTGACACACGTCAATGATCACGCTAGTGATACACGTCAATGATCACGCTAGTGATACACGTCAATGATCACGCTAGTGATACACGTCAATGATCACGCTTGTGATACACGTCAATGATCACGCTAGTGACACACGTCAATGATCACGCTAGTGACACACGTCAATGTTCACGCTAGTGACACACGTCAATGTTCACGCTAATGAACACGGCATTGGGGGCACGTGGGGGAGGGGCAGTACTGTTTCACTCTGTGCTCCATTTACCAGGGGGTCCCTCCAGCACCTTATCTGGGATCTCATTGAGGTGTTTCAGCCATAACCTGTTAAAACCTTGGTAGAACCTGATGCTGCAGACCATCACCTGCCAGAGAAGCTCACTTTTCAACCAACCTGAACAAGTCAACAAGAGGAAGAACAAGACGAACTGAAGGCCTGGTGGGTGACCCCGTCCGCAAACACCAGGAGATGTTCCAGGTTTGGATGGTTTCTCCATCTGAAACACTGATTTAAGCCTGAACACCTGTCACAAGGTTGAGATGTTTGTCATCATGGAGGAACCTCTGAGGTGGAACCCAGTAAATCCAGTTCAAAACAAACATCTAAACTGGTCCAGTTCATAACCGGCCCAATCTGACCCGGTCCGATTCAGAGAGGAATAAAGAACACTGACCTGGTTCTGGAACCTTCTCAGCTGATTGGATGTTAAAACTTTCTACATTTTTTTTGCAGTTTTCATTCAGTTAATGTTTTACTTTTAATGAGAGGAAAATTAAACTAATTTCTGATTAAAACCTGGAATTATTTCCTGATTTTATTTATTTTCATGGAAGTGAAATCAGTTTTCTCTGGAAATTTTTTATTGGAGCTTTTATTTGTATTGCTTTTGAAGCTGTTGAGTGAAATTCATGACGATATTCTTACTGAGCTGCTAAACATCTGAGATGAAGATAACTGGCCAATCAGAAGGCTTGGGTGTTTCTCCTGCAGCTTCAGAGCTGGAGGCATTTTCAGGGAGAACAAAGCTGCAGCTGGTTCAGCTGCTTTGTCTCCAAACTGCTGATGGGATTTGAACCATCGCACACAGACGACTGTGCTGATTCAGCTTCACCACAGAAACACAAAGGATGAGAGCTCCAGCTGAGCTCAGGCTGAATGTTTCACCTCAGGCTGCTGCAGAAACATCAGAACAGTTCAGTCCATTTTAGAATCTCCTCTGAGGTAAAGAACATTTTCATTTATTTTCACATCAGCTGAGGTCCATCATGCTCTCCTGATGTTAAAACCCTTTATCAAACATCCTGCTGGCTTTCAGTCACACCAACAGCCACCTTCTGACCAGCTGGGTCGGGTCGGATTGCGGGGGCAGCAGACTCAGCAGAGACGCCCAGACGTCCCTCTCCCCAGACACCTCCTCCAGCTCCTCCTGGGGGAGCCCAAGGCCTTTCAGGCCAGCCGAGGGACATGGTCCCTCCAGCATGTCCTGGGCCTCCTCCTGGAGGGACGTGCCTGGAACACCTCCCGAGGAAGAGGTCCAGGAGGCATCCAGTATAGATGACCGAGCCACTTCAACTGGCTCCTCTCGATGTGGAGGAGCAGCGGCTCTACTCTGAGCCCCTCCCAGATGGCCGAGCTCCCCACCCTATCTCTAAGGGAGTGCTCGGCAACACTACGGAGGAAGCTCATTTCAGCCGCTTGTATCCGGGATCTCGTTCTTTCGGGCATGACCCAAAGTTCATTGCCATAGGTGAGGGTAGGAACATAGACCGACCGGTAAATCGAGAGCTTCGCTTTTCAGCTCAGCTCTCTCTTCACCACAACGGACCGGCACAGCGCCCCCATTACTGCGGCAGCCGCACCGATCCGTCTGTCGATCTCCCGCTCCATTCTTCCCTCACTCGTGAACAAGACCCCGAGATGCTTGAACTCCTCCACTTGAGGCAGGAACTCCCCTCCAACCTGAAGAGGACAAGCCACCCTTTTCCGGTTGAGAACCATGGCCTCTGACTTGGAGGAGCTGATCTTCATCCCAGCCGCTTCACACTCGGCTGCGAACCGCCCCAGCGCATGCTGTAGGTCTTGGCTAGAGGGGGCCAGCAGGACCACATCATCCGCAAAAAGAAGAGACGAAATCCACTGGTCCCCAAACCAGACCCCCTCCGGCCCTTGGCTGTGTCTAGAAATCCTGTCCATAAAAGTTATGAACAGGACCGGTGACAAAGGGCAGCCCTGCCGGAGTCGAACATGCACAGGGATAAGGTCCGACTTAGTGCCGGCAATGCGGACCAAACTTCTGCTCGCTTGTACAGAGACCGGATGGCCCCTAATAAAGGGCCCCCGATTCCATACTCCTGGAGCACCCCCCACAGGACACCAAGAGGGACACCGTCGAATGCTTTCTCCAGGTCCACAAAACACATAACTTTTATGGACAGGATTTCTAGGCGTAGCCAAGGGCAGGAGGGGGTCTGGTTTGCCCAGTTGGGCAAACTCCCATGAGCCCTCGAGTACCCTGTAGAGGGTATAGAGCTGGTCCAGTGTTCCACAGCCGGGACGAAAACCACACTGCTCCTCCTGAAGCCGAGGTTCGACTATCAGCCGGACTCTCCTCTCCAATACCCTGGCGTAGGCCTTACCAGGGAGGCTGAGGAGTGTAATTCCCCTGTAGTTGGAACACACCCTCCGGTCACCCTTTTTATGAAGGCGGACCACCACCCCAGTCTGCCAGTCCAGAGGCACTGTCCCCGACAGCCATGCAATGTTGAAAAGGCGTGTCAACCATGACAGCCCCACAACATCCAGAGATTTGAGGTACTCAGGGCGGATCTCATCCACCCCCGAAGCCTTGCCACCGCAGAGCTTTTTAACCACCTCGGTGACTTCAGCCTGGGTGATGAAAGAGTCCAACCCCGAGTCCCCAGCCTCTGTTTCCACCAGGGAATGCGTGATGGCAGGATTGAGGAGATCCTCGAAGTACTTCTTCCACCGCCCGATAACGTCCCCAGTCGAGGTCAGCAGACTCCCACCCCCAATGTAAAAAGTGTTGGCGAAGCACTGCTTCCCCCTCCTGAGGCGCTGGACGGTTTGCCAGAATCGCTTTGAGGCCAACCGGTAGTCCTTCTCCATGGCCTCACCGAACTCCTCCCAGGCCCGGGTTTTTGCCTCTGCAACAGCCCGGGCCGCAGCACGCTTGGCCTCACGGTACCCGTCAGCCGCCTCAGGAGTCCCACAAGCCAACCACAGCCGATAGGACTCCTTTTCCAGCTTGACAGCGTCCCCTACTGCCGGTGTCCACCACTGGGTTCTGGGATGGCCGCAGCAACAGACACTGCATACCTTACGGCCGCAGCTACGGGCAGCAGCATCGACAATAGATGCGGAGAACATGGTCCACTCGGATTCTATGTCTCCAACATGACCTGGAATCTGGTCAAAGCTCCCGGAGGTGGGAGTTTAATACATCCCTGGCCGAGGGCTCCGCCAGGCGTTCCCAGCAGACCCTCACTATGCGCTTGGGCCTGCCAAGTCTGTCCCGCTTTCTCCTCCTCCAGCGGATCCAACTCACCACCAGGTGGTGATCAGTGGACAGCTGAGCCCCTCTCTTCACCCGAGTGTCCAAAACATGCGGCCGAAGGTCTGATGATACGACAACGAAGGCGATCATTGACCTCCTGCCTAGGGTGTCCTGGTGACCAGCTGATGAGATAATTTAGAACTAGCTCCTCCTCTACTGTCTTATTCTGGACCATCACCATCAACTGCAGCACCGAGTCATCTGATCCTTACCATGGCGAGAAAGCTGGTTCTGCAGCTCTCTGATCAAAGATCAGTGTTCTAAGTTCAGGCTGAACCTAACAGCGTGTTTGTTAGCTTCAGATGAAAACTGGAACTGAGGAAAGACTCCCAGACCTCTGCTGCAGCTTCTCCTCAGATGGACCCAGAGGTCCAGTGTTTCTACAGATGAAAACTAAAAAGAACGATCATATTTCCCCTACTTTAGCTTCCCTTCATTGGCTCCCTGTTAAATCCAGAATAGAATTTAAAATTCTCCTCCTCACATATAAAGCCCTTAATGATTTAGCTCCATCATACATCAGAGATCTGATTGTTCCATATGTTCCTAACAGAGCTCTTGGTTCTCAGACTGCAGGTTTACTGGTGGTTCCTAGAGTCTCTAGAAGTAGAATGGGAGGCAGATCCTTTAGTTATCAGGCTCCTCTCCTGTGGAACCAGCTCCCAGTTTTAATCCGTGAGGCGGACACCCTGTCTACTTTTAAGGCTAGGTTTAAAACTTTCCTTTTTGATAAAGCTTATAGTTAGAGTGGCTTAGGTTATCCTGAGCTATCTCTGTAGTTATGCTGCTATAGGCTTAGGCTGCTGGAGGACATAATGACCACTTTCACCCTCTTCGCTACATTCTCTTACTACTCTCTAATTTTGCATTATTTGTTGTTATTTCGGCTTTTAACTTTGTTCTCTGTCTTTTCTCTTCCTAGAAGCTACACCTGGCCTGACTCTGTGTCTACCTGTGACACCTTTCTGGAGAGGGGCATCGTCTGAGCTTCTGCTGGCCACAACTTAATGCTCACCCTCTACCGATGATCCACATGGCCCTGTCTTTCAGTGTTTAACCCTTTCTCTCTCCTAGACGTAGCTACTGACTGAGCTTCTACTGTAACTAACTCTATGTGCTCTCTTCAGACTCTAACCTTGAAAACTGGCTCAGAGTTTATCTGTTCCTTCTTTCTAGGTGAAACGACTAAAGGAGCTACATCCATTAACATTTAACTTTTCCTTCCCATAGAAAGGACTCCTGGATCAGTGCTTCTTTGTTCTCTTTGTGTCTCTGCTCTGTTCTCTCTAACCCCCAGTCGGTCGTGGCAGATGGCCGCTCACACTGAGCCTGGTTCTGCTAGAGGTTTCTTCCTGTTAAAAGGGAGTTTTTCCTCTCCACTGTTGCTACATGCATGCTCAGTATGAAGGATTGCTGCAAAGTCAACGCCAGTGACTGTCCACTGTCTCTACATGTTCTTCCGGGAGGAGGGAATGCTGCAAGTCACAGACTGGATGCAATCTGCTGGGTTTCCTTAGACAGAAAAACTTTTTATCCAATTTGAATAAATAACTGAATCTGACTGCACTGTTCAATGGTTAAGATTAATTGTAATGTATGAACCTGACTTTTGTGAAGTGCCTTGAGACGACATGTGTTGTGAATTGGCGCTATATAAATAAACTGAATTGAAATGAAGCTGAGATAACTTCTTTCAGAAACGTCAGAAGACCTCTGAATGGACTGATGGTCTACCTTTTCTCCCTGAACCAGATGTTCATTGGTTCCTCTCTTTCCAAAACTAAAATGTCTCCGGAAGGTTAAGGTCAGATCCTGAAAATATGAACACCGGGGTTGTTCTGGTTAACCAAAATCAACCAAAAAAACCGAAACATTTACATTAACTGAAATAAATAAAAACTGTGATTAAAATGAAAAACGGCTGTTAGCAGTGTTAGAGTGGTGGTGACCACTCGCCCAAGTGTTGGCCTAGTGGTTAGAGGGCAGAGCATTTGTGTCCCAGAGAGGCCACAAATACCCTGGTTCGAATCCCACAGCCTGCCACTCTGGGTCCCTGAGCAGGACCCTCAGCCTCAGAATGCTCCCCGGGCCCCGCACAATGGCAGCCCACTGCTCCCTAAGGGATGGTTAAATGCAGAGGACAATTTAGATGGAATGTACAAATGCAATGACAAATAAAGATTATTCTAATTATTATTATAGTTAGAAAGGACATCTCTGCTCTCCACACTAGCAGCCAAACAACGACAGGAACAGTTGGCAGAAAGCTCCAGATACTGATTGGGATTCCTTCCAGTATGACTGCTGGAGAGGTAAAAGCAAGTGTCTTGTAGTAGAAACTGGTGATAAAATGTGGAATACTTCTTAAGGGGAGAAGCTTCGAGTATCTTGACAAGGTACCCTCTCTAAATAGCTGGAGCCACCTCAGGGCTCGTCCAGGTAGGACCAGGAAGGAAACAACCATGAAGGAGAGCTTTAAACCAAGCTGTTGGCAGTTAATACACAGGAACATCGCAGGTGGAAGAATACGCTGGTTAATAGGTTCCCTGAGACGTCCACACCACTATGTGACTGAGATTAGGTTTACATTATACTGCGTAGTATTGAAGTAGTTAATATTGTTTTGATGTGTGTTTTCAGCAGCGGCAGCATAAAACACATTAAAGCTGCTGGTCTGAGGTCAGCTTTATGACTCTGACCGTTCCATCCCACAGAACAGGAAGTCCAAACACAGCTGACCAACACTCACCAGTGTACTCCACCTCCACGTCAGCCAGCGCCTTCAGTGTGTTCTCCAAGGCCACGGCGTCCAGGTCCAGATCTCCCACACGGTCGTAAACCTTCTTGGTGTTCCCCATGAGCTTGTCAGAAAGCTGCTGGATCTGCTCGGGGCTCAGGTCCCAGCGGAGCCGGTTCTCATCGCAGACCGGTACCGGGCTGCCAAACACCACTTCACCTGGGACGACAGGACACAGACACAGACAAAAAACAGCTTCTACAGGGCAGGATGAGGACAGATACAGAGCTGTGGAAAAGTTTTTACACCCCTACAGATATATTTCACTGTCTCACTTAAATGTTTCAGATCAAACAAACATCAGACAAAAGAACCTGAGGAAAAACAGAAATCTGGTTTTCAAATGGGGTCTCCTCTAGAGCCTCTGGTGATGACTGAGCAAAGACGGAGAAAATCATGGTGGAAAACTAACAGCAATCCACAAAAACATCATCATACCAACAGCCAAGCATGGTGGTGGTAGCGTGATGGTCGGGGCCTGCTGAGCCTCGGCTACCAGTTATTGGGTTTAGAGGGTAACTAGTAGGGCCAGCTTGGTCTGGACTCATGTTTTTCTTTAATAAATGAAATTCTTATCTGAAAATAGTTTTTTGTACTAACTCAGGTTATGTTAGGTTGATATTATTAGTTTGATCTGAAACAATTAAGGAATCCTGGAAAAACTTCTTCACAGTTTTCACAATTTACAGTTTTTAATCTAAACAGACATTATAATAGAGTTGAATTTATCTTCAGTTAATTGAGAGTGAATGTATTCATTCTGTTTAGAGTTAGTTAATAATATGAATCAGAAATGAATGAATTGTACAAACAATGAGAGCGCGGACTGGATATCAGGACGTAAATATAGAAATAATTTAAAACAGAGGTGATAATTTGCTCTGATTGTATAAAACATAACCTCAGGAGGCTGGGCTGGAGCACCTTCATCACTTTTATTTCATGCTGTTTTTCTGGTTAACAACATTTATTGTTTATGTTTGACAAATATTTATTTCTTTCGTTCATCAGCAGATCACAAGGACTGAAGCTTTAACGGATGAATCCGGGTTTCCTGATAATTACAGATGATCGCTAATATTCAGAATAATTACTGAAAACGAATTATTGCGTTTGATTTCAGACGCGGTTAAAGAAGCTCTGATTGATCCTGATCATCAATAATCTAACAGGTTTAACAGACCCGACTTTATAATAGGTCAGTTAGCTCCATCTGTTAGCAACATGTTACACAGATCTGAAAATCTTAAGAAAATTAAAAACACGTGACCGGAAACTACTGCACGTTTAATAAACGGCTTTATCTGTATGATTCGGTTCAAATCCGTCACCTGTACAGAACCAGCATGCTGCAGGTGAGCTCATGCCACCTGTCTCAGGTGTTAGCAGCCGGCTAACTGTCTGCTAGCTCCCGCCGAGGGGAGCCGCTCCACAGAACTCTCCGCAGGGAAGCTAACATTTTACCGCAACACGCCGGCCGTGAAGCCGGCCCGCAGCCACCCACCTGTCGGCCCCATGGTTCACGGAAAGGATGAAGTTCGGTTCGGTTTGTGTGGCTCACTGAGGCCAGGCTCGGTGGATGAGGATTAAAGAGGAAAGGGCGTCATTTCCGCCCAGATATTTCAAAATAAAAGTCACAAATTGAAGGCGGAGTTTTCCTTTTTTTATGTAAAAGCAAAGAAAAACTGAAGTGGGTTTAAAACAGTGAATAAAACATGGCCGCTGCGGCTGAACCGGCATGAGCAACACACTAAAAGACGTAACAAACATAAACCAGTGAAGACTAACCAGGCTGACCCATAACTAACCCATCAGGACCAAACACTGCTAGGCTTTAGGTCATTAAAATAGAAAAAGGTTTACCTTTATAAAAACCTGAGTGATTCAGAGTTTAAGATCATTTCTGTAAGCGCCTTTCAGTCTGAGAACATGGTTCTGAACCAGGAGAAGGTGGAATGCTCTTTCTGGGTCGGTTTCGAGTCTGTACCTTAATCGGAGGAGTTCCAGTTTCCTGAGTGATGGCAGGATGGAAGCAGGAGATGAACAGATGTGTCAAAGCGTTCCCCTCGTCTGGGCGCAGCGCTGGTGGTGTAGGAAGTTAAGCTCCAACTTTTACATGTGCCCAGATCCAAAAAAGATAAGGAGAGCAGCTCCATCATCCGGGGAGGACTTAGAATACTTAGGAATGAGTCGGCTGAGGTGGATCATCTGATCAGTATTCCTATTTATCTGAGGTTTTCCAGGAGATGGTGGTGACCCAGAACATGAATATGACACTGAAACAAACCCAGGTAGGTGTGGAAAGAGAAATAAAAAAAACAGTGAATTACAAATCTTATGTTCATTACACATCCACATCATTAGAACATTAGAATAAAAACAACAGAGATCTGTTTTATATTAAAGGAAAGGCAGGTTGCAAATGTTGGTTCTGTGGTGGGAAATAGATCCACAGGTCTGGAAGGCCTTACTATCAGCAAACATGAGATTAGAGTGTTTTTGTGGTACCAATCAGTGGTCCAATTAGATTCTTTATCTTCAGAACCAAAATAACCCACATTTTTCCATCCTGTTTTAAAGGATTTTTCCAGGGAAGATGTGTTAAACAGAACCCATGACCTTAAAGGTTTTAGCTGCTGGGGTAATCAGAGAAAACAACAAGCAGGTTTACATTCCAATACAACACAGAACTGATTTGGGCTTTCTTTCTTTTTCCAGAGGAAAAATTCAGAACCAAGCCTTTCATAGTATTGTCAGGACCTGAAACCCATCAGGTGTTACGCTGCGATGGACTTTAAAATGCTCCTTCATGGTCTTTCCTGAGGCTGGAAACGCATGGTTGCCGCTGAGTTTTGGGGTGTTGAAAATTTCTCTGCCTTTTATTAACTAAACTAGTTGACCCTGAATCTACTGTGACGAGAGAGAAAAATTCTCTAAAACAATGAACTGGAACGTGTCAAATGAGCATTAGCTATCACTTTGTGGAGGACAATGACAGGAATAACCTTTAGCCCCTTGTTACGTCTGTCAACATCAAGACCACATGAGCTGCAGTTAAGAAGCCTTCAGAAAACAGAGAAGATGTTTGTAAATGTGTGTTTGTACGTTACCCCCCTCAGGTTCTTGACAGCTCCAGAGTCGGACTGTTGTGGCACACAGTACCCTATGAGTCCAAAGACCCAGGCCCTCCCCTGGCCTGTTGGTTGGACATTTACTCTTTCCTCGTCCACCTTAACTTCTTCAGGAGGGAGGGAAAATTTTGCTCTGGCCTGTTTTTCTTCTGCCTGCATTAGATGTGAACCCTCATCTGGCTCTGACAAACAGTATGGATTGTTGCCCATCTCAGTGGGTTCTGGGCTTTTGGACAGAATTTTTCTTTCTGGTGGAAACTCACGCTGTCGTCTGCAGCAGGCGGGCAGGTCCTCTTCCTTCCAGGTCCTGCTGAAGAAGCGTCTCTGGTGGAGTGAAGCCGTGGGGAGGGCAGGTGTCTAATGTCCAGGGAGCGCTCAGATCCCCGTGTGTGTGTGTGTGTGTGTAGGAGGCAGGGAAAAGGGTTACAGTACATGCTTCAGATTTTGCACAAACAGAAATTTTGTCAGTCAGTCATTCATTTCCTTCTCATTTTTTATTCTCTCATTTTCTTTTGTTGACATTTCAGGGCTGAATGAGCCCACTGTGGTTGAATCATATGTTCTGACCCGTTCATTGATGCACTCAGTGCTTTTGGTCTCCATAAAATCAAACGTTTCTCCCTGGGAGGAGGCAAATGCTTGGGAACTTTCTGACACATTACGCATCTGGATGAGGGAATATTTCTTAAAACCTGCAGACGTCTCCACAGGAGTTCGACTGGTACTCTATAACCTTCGACCCCAAAACCTTTGTCCTTTTCTGAGGAAACACCACAGGGTCTTATACAGCAAACGTCTCCTCCTTTCCTAATTCACCATTGTCTCCACTAGAAAACCTAGATTATTTTTTTTATTTTATTATTTCTTTAATTTTT
>JAHHUM010002789.1:0-89970 GCA_036173005.1 Crenichthys baileyi | reverse complement strand
AATTTTATTGCAATCACAAAAACCCAGATAGTGGGGCATTTACAAAAGTAGCTACTGATTTTGCAAACCAAGCAGCTCTTTGATGATATAAATTTTGGATTTATTATACAACAATAATTCACTCATCTTTAGAGGTCTTGCATTTTATTATTGCAAAGTACCCTGTGTTTAAAAAAAGTTTTGTAAAAGATGCTGAACAAATAATGTCTGTCTGGCTGATATACTGACAGAAACCTGCCAACATTAGCTTTCCAATGTTATCAATGAGCTTCAGATGAACATTTTCTGAGCATCAGGAGCAAGATGAGAGTTTATTGAAGGCTGTTTCTACATTTGTTGAGCCTGATCCTGAGTGTCCTGGGTGAAAGTAATATACTGATTAAATGTAGGGTGTTCTTTTACTGCACCGTAAATGTACCTCATATTAAAACTAATGTATTAACTTCGATAAAATCAGGCTGGGAATCTGTGTCAGTCATTTTAGGTGACTTGGTTCATTAATGGCGAAACAGTCGAGATCAGCACATCCTTGATTTCTACTTTTGCACTACATGAAGTATTTTGTAGTGCATTTATTTTCCACATACTTGTACCTTAGCTTAACCTTTGGAAAACTGATTCTTAAACTCACCATTTAGCAGAAGGTAAAGCGTACAGCTTAAAGTCTTTGTTGCTGATCCAGACGTTGCACAGCAGTCGCTCCACGTGTTTGCAGTGAAACATGTGTCTAAAAAGCATCTGGTACCTCGTCAGAGCTTTCCTAAATAATGAAAAAGAAACATTACAGCTGTTTCCCCACTCATTTAAAACCAAATTTCTAGAAAATATTGGAAAAATATTGGATAGGCTTTGACAGGAAATTCGTTGGTCAAATAGTGTTAAAAATCTGATGTTTTTCCTGTTTATGCACCAAAATCAAAAGCTCATACTATTTTCGGCCTGTAACACATCAACCAACAGCAAGATCGTTGATGCACTTTATTAGAGTTTAAGAGAAATCAGATCATAGGCTTTGATGGATAAATGATCAGCCTGTAAAAATCCTAATGGGTGAATCTCTATTTATACACTTAGTCTCTCTAATATGCTTCAGTAATATTTGGTGATTTAAAGCTTTTCTCTCTGACTTTTGCCATTTTTAAATATATAGTTTCCACCCATTTTTATTTGAAATTTCCTACAGTCAATAGAAGCGATGTCGGTCCTGCTGTTTTGTGGTTTATATCTCAATTTAGGTTGTTTTTACAAGGCTTAAAACATATCTGCTTCACAAACATTGATCACCGGTTTTGAATTCTAACAAAATTCTCAGTGTTTCCTTAACCAAGTAATTTGAAACTGGAGTTTGTATTTGCAGATTATTATATTTCTGATCAACACGCGAGTCACTTCATTTTAAGTTTAAACAGTGTGACTTAGTGGAACCTGTTGATAATGAGTGAGAGCGGCCACTTGACGATGTAGTCAAAGGAGAAGGCCTCCAGCCCGCTAAGGGCCACGTCTGTGGGATCCGCGTTAATGATGGCCTTCTCCTGCTTGGTCTCGATGGCGAGCACTCGTAGTAGCTGAGTGATCACATCATGAGGCATCAAGTCGATCTGAGGACAGAGGAGGTGGGCATGAGAAAACGGAAAAACACATTGGGGACTTTGGGTGCTTTCTGTACTGCGCCTCATTTAGGGGGAATCTCCTTTTGTCTGTCAAGTTCTAAATAAAATGGATAACTCAGTGTCCATAAAAACCACCAAACTCCAAGTACAATCAGAAGAAGAATTACTTCTAGTTCACTTTGCAAAATATCTTACAAAGAGTTTTACATAAAATAAATGAAAGCAATATAAAATAATAACCAAAGAACCACACTTTTCCAGCCTTCAAATTTTTCACCTGTTCTCTTTGATTTCTGGAAGACATTTCTATAAAGGTCAGGGTTCATATACAGAACCTGGAAAAACTGCTGGCTGGGAGACTATTTTTCTACCCATCTAGGCCTAGAAAATCCAAAAATGAAATTCCATAGTTTTCCGGGCTGTATAGAAACTCAGAGTATGTATGATGTGTGATCGGGAGGCTGAACACCAAACCATGTTTTAGTAAACCCGACAGTACAGTTGACGTGAATAACAACAAAAGAAATATGAGCAGATTATGACCTTCTCTCACCTTCAGGTCGTCTTTGAAGGGGTCCGTGTTGGCCGTGCTCATTCTCAGAGCCAGCTCCAAGAGAGCTTCGAGTCGGGGAGGAACAATGTCATCCACTGGCTTTTTTAGCTCCTCCTCTGTCAGGTCCATAAAATGCACAAAGAAGTCTCCTTTGTCCATTAAAAAGTAGTGCTTGATTGACCTAGTGAACATGAAGTAGACACTTATGATTTGAAGTGGGTGAAGTAGCTAGATTGAGTTGTTTCATCTCAAAGTGAGGGTTATTTTTGTTAATGTGGAGCATGACCAGAAAAGTCTCTCACAACATTAACTCCAGTATCTTTCCTTCATTCACCTGAGACGTAAGACCAACTCCTTCTCATCCATGAGGAAGTCCAGCAGGACCTTGCTGGCGTAGTTGTAAGCTTTCTCTATCTGCTCTACATAGGCTCGCTCCTTTAGTGTGTACAGCACCTCCTTCGCGTCTGGACACGTCACATCTCGGCCGCACTCCCGCACCACATTCAGATACTTCCCTATAAGAAAAACCGTTAAACACAAGCATTAAATAGCTCTTTTATGTTTTTTTGTGTGTTGTTACCTGTGCTCAGTATTTTGTCTGCCATTTTCTGTAGAAAAGAAGGGATCCTGTGCTGTACAATGGTGTATCTCTGATCCCAGTATTTGTCGTTGTAATCTTCCTGGATCTTCTCCTTCTGCAGCTCATGCTCCTCCACCATAAACTCGCTGTGCAGAAACAAACACAGACACACACTAAGAACAGCCCCAAATCTTTTCAAGACAAAATGTGACAAAGATTAAGACTGATACTTTAGCAAAGCACTGTAGACTTAGACGATAGAACGTCAATTTAAGTAAAAATGAAAATGCTTTCCTTTTCAGGATTTAACTGTACTAACCTGTACGGATCCTTGATGATTCCTCTGTAGATCCACTTCTCCAGGATTTCAAAGTATGGGACACTCGCTGCCTTGGTGAGGTAAAGACACAGCTCCTGAGCCTGGCTATCACCCGTGTAATTGAAGGTCCGGTCATGAAGAAGGCTCAGTGTTGCTCCACCCATACACTCCCCTTTGTCCAATGAGGAAGCTGCAAAAATGAAAGACATTCTTTTATTTTACTGAAAACAGTAAGGGAGAGTGATTTCAGCTAACAATGGCTGTTGTTGCTGTTTGTTAGATCATATTTGACTCATTTTTTAGATTTACCGAGGACCAGATGACGGCTTCATTAAGAGTAGGTTTGTAAAACCTAAGGTTTACTTTCTTGTTTGTACCTGTGGTGCCCTCCATTGAGAATGTCAGGCAAATGAAACCTCTTCTAGCTTAGACATGTTAATAGCGGCATTCAATTGCAGCCAGAAGCAAAAACTGAGTCAAAAAAGAAAGGATTCAGCTTCTTACCAATAGATGCCAGTATCTCCATGGTCCTCATGGTGGGTTGAATGTAGAACCAGAGTTTCTGCAGTGACAGAAGGCCCTGTCGCTGAAGGTGCTCCAGCTGAGTGACAAGGATCAGGTACTCCTTCATCAGGGTCCTCATCGCTGCCGTCAGAGCATGGTTCACCTGGCCGTACTCAAAGGACGACTTCTCCTCAATGAACCTGTAAAACACATCAAAGCTCTTTCAAACATACCAAAAATAATCAGCGTGGCTTGGTGGTTAGGGAGCAGGGTATTTGCATCCCGGAGAGGCCACAAGTACCCTGGTTCAAATCCCACAGCCTGCCACTCTGGGTCCCTGAGCAAGACCCTTAGCCCCAGAATGTTCCCAGGGCGCCACACAATGGCCGCCCACTGCCCCCTAAGGAATGGGTTAAATGTAGAGAACAATTTCTCCGTTGTGAGATCAATAAAGTCTATTTTATTATGATCAACCTTTTTTAGCAATTTACATCACAATCCTTCCCAGTCATTTTGGATTCCTGATCTGATACTTGAAAACAGATCTGGTCAGTTAGCATGTGTTTTATACAGATACAATTTTAATCTAACTTTACTGCAAAATAAGGGTTTTATGAATTATTTTCAGGATTCTGACACATTTTTCATGCTTTTCTAGACTCTAATTTCCAGGGTTCTCAGTCCTCAGATATATTGTACATCTCTGGGTGAAGAAAAACATACCTCAACTGGCAGATGCTCTGACACATTGCCAAACCTGAACATTTTAACTTGAAACAAACATGACAAAAACATCCTACAGTTGATTAACAACTTCAATGATTTTAAGCTTTAATTGTGTAATCAAGACCTTAGAAAACTAAGGTTTGAAATACTATATAATTGTATGTTTTTTATGAGTGAAGAAAGAAGGAACAAAGAGGAGAGGAACACGGAGATGAGACCATAAACAGGAGTATTTACTTAGAAGAGGAGAGGACGCCAGTCATTTTCCCCGTTCAAAATTACCTGCATCTGCAGTTTTTATTTCTGTTCATTTTGATGATTATGGTGTACAGTTAATAAAAGCCTAAAACTGTGTTTCTTCTGTTTACCGTGTTATAGTGGAGTAATATGATGCAACTGGTAATATTCTGTTAACAAGCTCTTTGATGGACATATCCAGCGTTGCATCAACTATGAAAGAGCGGTTCTGCCTCCCCAGGACTGGCTGAGCGGAGATGTCTCGTCCGTCTACTCCAACCAGGACAAACAGCAGATCCTCAACCACAAACTGCTCCTGAGAGGGGAGGGGCATCGTTCCTGGCCACAAAAAGTAAAAAAAAACAAACAGGAATTAGCACAGTAACACCACAAATAGCAGACGTAAGCGTGACAGTCCACACCGTGTGTACCAATGGTGACAGCTTGATCTCCTGCAGGAACGGGGCTGGTGATAAAGTCTCCAATGAGAGCTGGACGGTCGTAGACCCAGTTAGGAAACACGGGGTTAGGTTGTGTGGGGTTCTTCTTGTTGTGTTTTTCTCTCAGCATTTTCCGTGTGATCTCAGCAGGCTATGGTCACCAAAAAATTAAACATTGATTTGAATGTTAAAGTAATACTAGAGCTCAGCTCTGCTCTTCAGTGTGTGCAGCCCATTTTGAGCTGACTTAAAAAACATAAATAAGGGCAACAGCTGTACAAACCAATAAAATATATCATCATTGCATTCTTAACAGCGCTGCATCAACACAAAGGACAACAAACACTGGTCATTATGTCTTTAAATGCCTTGCTTTCACTGTATGCAAGTAAATAACATGAACTTTAATGCTCACATCTGATTGAGAAAAAACATCGGAACATGGAAGGATTCTGAGGATTTCCAGCTTTATCGACCCGAAAAGACAGTGATCCCCTGGTCAGAATCTCAAAAGTCTTTCTAAGATCTCTCCTGATGTGAAATCGCAGGAGCACCAAACCAAAAGCTGGCTGGTTGTGCTAACAGCACAACTCTTTGGTGCATTAGTTCACACTAAGAGTGCTAATGAGGTGTATAAAACTAAAGTCAGATAAAGTCATGTAAGAAGCCATTTAAAAGGAAACTGTATTTTCTGACATGACTGCATTTTATTTAGAGTGATAAAGACCAAGAGAGAGCAGGACTTTCAGCAACAGGAAGGCTGAATATACTCCATGCTTAATTAATAAGTTGACAGCAACTTGGAAATCTCCGTTATAGTAAGGATCTTCACTCTTTCTTTGACTAACTTTTGCAATAAGCAATGTAAAGTTTCCTTTTCCAGGAAAATGTCTAATAATAATAATAACAACAATAATAATGGCCGATTTCTGATTTCCAGTTTTGTGAACCATTGACCTGCTGATCCCAATTTTAACCTATTACAAATGTATCTTTAAGAACTATAACATTAGACAATAAAGGAACAGAACTGAAAACATTTTCCTATTGTTCCTGCTGTGAGCAGTGAATCATTAGTTAGACTAGGAGCAGAGACATCATGTCAAGTGTGAGAGCAGTCCCAGTAAAAACAGGGTATTACTATCTTCAGTCCACATTTTAAACAGGGTTTAGCAACGGCCTTTCTCACTGTCTCGCAGCCACAATAAGAAGCAAACATGTCTTTACATATCGTAGAAAAGACAGTTTTCTTTTGATAGCTTCATACATCTGTGGGCTTCCTCTGACTTAATTTTATGAAAAAACCTACAGGGGTTGGACAATGAAACTGAAACACTTGTCATTTTAGTGTGGGAGGTTTCATGGCTAAATTGGACCAAACTGGACCATCCCTGAAAGGGATGTTTGGGTGCTAACCCGGATTTTTTCCAAAAAACATAAAACCACAGCTGCCCAAATCACGGCAGAATTAAATGTGCACCTCAGCTCTCCTGTTTCCACCAGAACTGTCCATCGGGAGCTCCACAGGGTCAATATACACGGCCGGGCTGCTATAGCCAAACCTTTGGTCACTCATGCCAATGCCAAACGTTGGTTTCAATGGTGCAAGGAGTGCAAATCTTGGGCTGTGGACAATGTGAAACATGTATTGTTCTCTGATGAGTCCACCTTTACTGTTTTCCCCACATCCTGGAGAGTTACGGTGTGGAGAAGCCCCAAAGAAGCGTACCACCCAGACTGTTGCATGCCCAGAGTGAAGCATGGGGGTGGATCAGTGATGGTTTGGGCTGCCATATCATGGCATTCCCTTAGCCCAATACTTGTGCTAGATGGGCGCGTCACTGCCAAGGACTACCGAACCATTCTTGAGGACCATGTGCATCCAATGGTTCAAGCATTGTATCCTGAAGGCAGTGCCGTGTATCAGGATGACAATGCACCAATACACACAGCAAGACTGGTGAAAGATTGGTTTGATGAACATGAAAGTGAAGTTGAACATCTCCCATGGCCTGCACAGTCACCGGATCTAAATATTATTGAGCCACTTTGGGGTGTTTTGGAGGAGCGAGTCAGGAAACGTTTTCCTCCACCAGTATCATGTATGACCTGGCCACTATCCTGCAAGAAGAATGGCTTAAAATCCCTCTGACCACTGTGCAGGACTTGTATATGTCATTCCCAAGACGAATTGATGCTGTATTGGCCGCAAAAGGAGGCCCTACACCATACTAATAAATTATTGTGGTCTAAAACCAGGTGTTTCAGTTTCATTGTCCAACCCCTGTACTTACCTAGCTATTCAGCACCCGTCCACACCGAAAAATGTTGTTGTCATGGCAACCTGGTAGCCCTTACTATGTTGCGCTCACCGATTGGAAAAGGATCTGATTTCTGAGCTTCCAACTGACTAATTGCCTTTTAGGGCCGAACAAGATGAGAAGCATCCGAGTCCACTCACCAGCCGATTTCTTGAAACACCTTTAATAGTAGTTTCTTTTTTAAAAAACTCACCAGAGGGGCATTGGAGCTGGCTGTCACGTTGCCAAGCTTCTTTCGCAGTTCATCCAGCTCCAGCATGGACATCTTTGTGCTGGTTTGAGGCAGAGAGTAACTGGTAGCAGTGGTTGAGTTTAAAGACTCTGACCTTTCTTTGGCATTCTGTTGCAGAAACTGAAGTGTCTGGACACACGTATAATACACCAAAAGATTGAAGATTAAATAATTTCAAGGGAGAAATTATGCATCATGTCAATCAGGTGGAAAGGTTGATGAACAGATATGGCAAAACTGTCATTGTTGACATAGTGTATTTATGGCTGCAACTAACGATTATTTTGTTAATCGATTAATCTGTCGACTGTTTTCGATTAAAAAAATCGGATAGCAAAAGATGCTTTATACGAGAGTTTTTTACAGAATTTGAACCAGGTGAAGCTACAACTATGCCAGTTGAGGAGTTCTGAATAGAGCATATTTACGCACAAAAAGGTTTGTCATCTTAAATGCAAAATGTAACATTTTTTGTACAAGTTTGGCCTAATTACTGCTCTGAGTGGGTCTTTCATTGAAAACAATTGCATGTTTTAGAGTCTGTATACTCCAGTTAATGATTATTCAATTACTAAATCAGTTGACGATTATTTCAATAATCGATTAATCATGATTAATGCGATTAATTGTTTCAGCCTTAAATGTGTTTAGCAGAAAAATTATGGGGCAAATTTACTGCCAAAAATCAAGAGCACATATTTTCAATTTGAGAGGAGGATTTCATTCTGCTTGCACTCAAAACTTCTGCTTTCTTTCAGATATACTCAGTTCTCTCTCAAATCTTTGTTTCTGCGCTCTGATTTAATGCTTCTTGCATAGATAATTTCTCCTCCTGCTTGCTTCATCCTCCATACGCGCAAACTTGCTCTCTGCTCGGATCAAAACTGCGCTATCACGTTTCTTCCCTGGTAGCAAATTATTTTAGCCCTCTCTCAGATTAAAATCGTATCATCTCCTAGCAACCATATCAGCCAATAGAATGACAGTGTGCAACTGCTAGGTCACAGGCTTAGTTGGGGTGCGCCTGTTTCCTTCTACTGAGCGTACCTGTGTTGCTACTTCCCTGACACAGGTCATACGGGGCAAAATTGAAAATATGCGCTCTTGATTTTTGGCATTAAATTTCCCCCATAGAAAATGCTTAAGAACTTTTTTTTTTAATCACTCTAAATATTCTGTGTTTTCATGCATTACCTCTTTATCCTCACAGAGTTTGGAGAGCAGATATACCAGAGGGTCAAGATTCCGAACATTTTTGGACTTTAGCTCCTCATATTTTCTCAGAAAGTCCTCAGGTGTTTTTGAGAACTCCGCTAATTTCACCTGGAAATGATACAAAATAAATGTCGTTTTGAAACAAAACATTTACACAGCAACACATTTCCTTTAATCAACAGATGCAAAACCATATTTAAACTCTCAGCATAGTTTGTGACTCCTCTGCATCCTTTAAAATGTAGTCCTTCAGTGTCTTTTAACTGATATATAAATAAATATACAAATATTTTTATTTCTGCATTATAATTTATGAAATACCAAAAAATAAATGCTGATCACTCAGTCATGGTGGTGTAATGCATTGACATATTTCATCCATTTATTGTTATTGTGCTTTAATATCGGCATTATTTCTGTTTCTCTATTGATATTAGCACTATGCACTCTTCCTTCTTATTACAACAGATTTGAAAGGGTAAAATACCGGTGCCAAACAAAGGACAAGCAAACACAGCCAGAGCCTTGCTGGACCTTCACAATGTGCATGAACCAGAAATCATTTTATTGCAGTTAACTGGTGTTGTATTGTGTTTGACCTACCATGCAACTGTTTATTAGGAGCATTACCACAAAGTTATGAAATATGCTGTTGTAGATGACAAATTTTCAGTAAAACTATACTGGGTGATCACTCTATTAAAAAACCCTGGGTTTTGACTGTCCATCAAACAGAGCATCTCACACACAAGCAGAGGGCAGTAAACGTAAAGCAGGAACATTTCCCTAACCAAAGACCACCAAGTGATAAATGTAGCTGTAAACTGGACATTATAACTGCACTTATAACTTTCTGCGGTTTAGGGCAGGCCAGTTAATTCCCCAATGAAGAAAAGTGGTACTATGGCCATTAAAACAGGTCTTGGTACTTTTGGCAGTGTATTTCACTGACTCTTAAAACTTCACTCTGGCGCAGCGCTGATGGTGTAGGGGTTAAGCACGCGACCATGTACAGAGGCTACAGTCCTCGAAGCGGCGGTCCCGGGTTCGAGTCCCAGACTCGGCGACATTTACCGAATGTCTCCCCCTCTCTCTACCCCTCTTTTCTGTCTACCTACTGTCAAAAATAAAAAATAAAGGCCACTAGTGCGGAAAAATTATCTTAAAAAAAAAAAAAAACCTTCACCCTAGACCCCAGACAACTTGGATCTTTGGGACCTTGATTTCCAAAAAAAAAATACATCCGAAAAGTCCAATACAAAGTCCAGTCCAGTCTGGTGTGTCCTTCAGCCCTAGTAGAACACTTCTGACATGGCCTCAGCAGTGGCTTAACACCAGCAATGTGTCAGTTGTGGCTCAAGTCCTAAAAAGGTCTGTGTGGGCTTTTGAAGCAGTGACTCCAGTCGCAGTCCACACCTTTTCAGCCTCTCCCAAACTCTTTTATGCGCTTTGCTTTACACTATGTGGTTAGCTTTGTTGTTTGAGGACAGAACTTTTTTCTTCCACTTTTTCCTTCCACTTAACTTTGCTTAGATACTGCAATGTGTGAACTGTCAGATTCTTTTGCAAAGGCCTTTCATTAGTCCTGTGTAATTGTAAAAACGGAATCTTGTGTTCTCACTAGATGTAAGCCACAGTCATCAAAATGAACAGAAACATTAGTGAAGTTCAGTTTTCGAATTTATCACATTAGCTTCCTAATTATATTTTAATTAACTGATATCCATCCCTAGTAGAGTACCTCATACTTTTATAAACGTGTTCGATTCTTTTCTGAGTGTGTTGGTGTGTGACCGACCTTGGCACTGTGAGCAGAGACTGTGGTGGTGACATAAGGAGTCCTATGTTTCTGCAGCAGGTCAATGTATCCCTCCGCCCCATCGCCTCCTCGGACCTGCAGGAGACTGAGCAGCTCGTTGACGTCGTGATGGATCCTGAATTCACTCATGATGGCTGTGGTAGCTTACAGAAAGAGATTTTATTATTTTTAAGTTGAGAGGATAGAAGTAGCTAACTCCTACTCCAGACAAACACCAACATCTGAGCTGCTGATTCTCTTTGGAATTTGTCATAGCATGGTTATCCTAATATATCTCTGAATTCTACATGATTTTATACGCTGCTGGTTCTGCTTCATGAAGATGCGCAGCAGCAGTTTACGTTGATGCTAAAAGCTAACTAGCCCTGAGATTTGCATGCTAAATTGTTGCTAGCTTACCAATATAGAAAAAAACAACATATAAAAACAGTACTCACTTATCCTAAGCCATATAATATATAACAAAACATATATATAACCAAATCTTATAACAAAACTTTAAGGTTAGTATTATACATGCTGGTCGAATAAAATAGTAGATCTCAACAGCAGAGCTACCAAACGCGCCCACCGCCACTCGAATTCTCCTTCTTCGTTTACAAACATTCGAAGCACCAACTCAACACTGACCTCTAGAGGAGACACACTACACGACTGCTTTTTCTTCTTCTTGTGTTGTTAATTGGTGGTTGGCAAACTACGTAATAGTGCATTAGTGCATTACCGTCTCCAACTGGTGAGGAGTGTGGATCAGAATTTTAACAACAATAATAAAAAAACTTAAATAAAGGAGTACCTGAATAAATTAAATCATGTCAAGTAAGCCATATGCTTTTTAAATGTCAAAAAACACAGCTGCAATATTTTCCTTATTCACCTGAGCCCTCCTTATATCATGTTCTAAACATAAAGATGGATCCATGTATTTCTTCCTTTCCTAAAACCACTTTGATAATCAGCCAAATAACCCTTTATCTCTATATGATATGTCAATGTATTTATCATGTTTTCCATGACCTTACTAATGTTACATGTTAAAGCAATAGGTCTGTAACTACCTGGATTGGTACAATCTTTTCTTGGCTTGCATATCTGAATTATTATGGCTTCTATCCAACTTTTTGGCATTTCCCCTTTCTCTCATACTTTGTTACATAGCTCAAGCAATGTATCTTTGGATGAATCACTAAGATGATATATCATAGTATTATAGATTTGATCTTACCTGGTGCAAATTTCTTAAATTTATTTATTGCTCGATTCAACTCTGATTTTGAAAATGCAATGTTTAGCGAGTCTGGAGCTTTGTAATATCGGTTTAACATATGTTCATTTTCAGCTAATGTAATTTCTTTCCTTCTCTGCCCTTCGATATTTATGTTGTTTGAACTATGAATCTTGCCAAAATTTGCTCCGAACATTTCAGCCTTTTCCTGGTTTGAAACTGCTATTGTATCGTTATCATATAGAATTGGATATCCATATTGTCTTTTAATCCATTCATCTTTTTAATCATTCCCTAAACTTTATTAATATCAGTTTCCCTTCCATCCAAATTAAAAAAGGATGACCAGAACTCCTTCTTCTTCTTTCTAACTGTCCTCCTGACATCAGCCTGTATTTTTTTATACTCTATTAGATTCTGAAAGTTATGATTTATTTTTGCAATATAAAAGCTTTTTTCGAGACTTCATAACTTTGTCACATTCTTGCGTACACCAGTGGCAAAATCTTTTTTTCCTATTTCCACCATGCGATCTTGCAATAGCCTGCTTTGCTGCCTTCATTGTTGCTTCACAAATGCAACTATTTATACTATCAACATCCTGATTAATATTTATTTTCCTCATTTCTCAATCACTAATGTGTGTAAAAATATCCCAGTTTGCCTTATTAAATAATCATTTTGTATTCCGTCTTTTTTGAAACTTAAATTATTTAAGTTAAATTTATTGTCGTAGTTACTGAATAATGATCCCTTCCTACTGTTGTATCTGAAATAATCTCCCATGTGCATTTAGCTGCTAATGTGTCAATTACCAAAGTTAGATCAATAGCTGACTCTAAACCATTTATTCTTAATTATTGTTCCATTTCCATCATTAAGACATACTAAATTCTTATTCCCTATAAGTTCTTCAATACACCTTCCGTTTTCATCGTTATGAGTACCCCAAATTGTACTATTTGCATTAAAATCTCTGCAACAAATATTTCTAAATAATAGTTTTGGAGTGCACAACTAATAGTTGTTCCGTCGACAGATTCACCCACCAGAGTTGTGGGTCTCTGCAGCTTCTCCATAGTTAAAAGGAACTTTTTGGCTGCTTCTGTGATTATTCCTCTCCTTACCAGTTTAGGTGGATGGTCATGTATTGGCAGGATTGCAGTTGTGCCTTCCTTTTTAATTTTTTATATGACAGATTGAGTGGGGCTCTGTCAGCTGTTTAATGTTATTTTAAGCCTGCTTCAGACTTGTCCACAGCTTTCTCCATGACCTGTCTGCTGTGTTCTTTGATCATTATTATGCCATTTGTTCAAATATGTTCTTTAATGTTTAAAAACTCTGCAGCTTTCACAGAACAGCTGAATTTATACTGAGATTAAATTACACACAGGGGGATATGTTGGATTAAGCAATGCAAATGTGGTGCTTGTATACCCTCCACTTGTATATAATTCTGTCCTTTATATAAGCAACATTGTATAAATCATGCACTTTCTTCTATATCTCTATTTTTCTACAAAATCTTATTTGCTAGAATAGAATACATGCATGTTTTTTTTTTCATTTTTCATGTATAACTGCTATATTGCATGCATTTTGTTGTAATGCCATTAGCTTCACAGCTGTAGTAATAATCTACTCAGGATGTCCGATAGGACTGTGTTTCCACCAGTGTAGAGCTTGCTCAACATTGACAACAGTTGACTATTGAAAAAGAATATTCAAAATTGTAAACAGAACATTAATCTATTCAAAATTATGATTGATAATTTTTATAATGTTTATTTATTTTGTTTTGGTTTCAAAACAGACTTAAGCAGAAGTTTAGATGTGATGTGCTTAGTTTAGTAGTGGTGTTCAAGTACTTATTGCACAAAATCGTGGTGTAACACTGCAAATCACAAGAGGGATGAAAAGAACCCCAGAAAGCAGCTGCAGTCCAAGCCCAAACTTGCTATTGATTCCAAAGGCAACTGCTTTAATACTGTGGTTATTCGTGCTTGACAAACCTTTCCTACATTATGTTTTCCTTCCACAGGACTTTCCAGTAATATGCTTGCATACAGAACTCTGTAAATTACCTACTTCTTTGCAATTCCCTATTCATTTTCGTGTGAATGACTGCTGGGACGTCTGTCAAGTAAGTAGTCTTCTATGTGATTTTAAGGGCCATGACATGGGGTTTCTATGTTAAAAATTAAATTAAATTGGTCTTAGAAACGCATTGCTGTGATTAATTAAATTGTATTCAGTCGAAATAGGTACTGTTATAATTTTTGTAGTTGCAGATCCACGTGTACATTTGTAAACAAAAAACAGAACTAACAATTGTGGCTTTTATTCTGAAAAACCGTGACACAGAGGAAGTAAACACTAATCACGTTACAACCCGGAAGAACTGCTCTTCTCTGATTAACGTTTGAGTTGCAAAGAATGAGCATTATATATTAGGAAGAACCGATTGACGGTAGAGCTATAGAAGTCTTTTACCTGCTGGTGGTCATATTTGGCTCCTAATCTTTGGTCTGGAGGTGGAGGCGGCAACGCCCTGATGCCCTCGGGGAACAGTCCCCCCACTCTGTTTACAACCAGTCAACTGAGAGAAGCTGGTTCCCCGCAGTGGGTCGTTAGCTAAGCGGTACTACCGTGAGTGTTGTTTAGAAGGGAAAAAATGGCTGAACTGCATGTCGTGGAATCAAGTGGAACAGCGACCATAGATCAGCCCGAGCATCGCGACGTTCGGGGCACGATGCGCTTGGCGTCGCCCACTCTCATGGTTCCTGCACGGAGCAGCGGCCAGCTTAGCCCCGGCGGAGGAGGCAGTAGCGGAGGCAGTGGTAGGTCGGTGTTTGGTTTCCCACTGAAGAGCAACCCAAGCTCACCGTCCGAACCGTTAGACAAGCCGGGCTCACGCTGGGTTCGGCTTAACGTTGGCGGAACCTATTTCATCACGACCAAACAGACGTTATGTAGGGATCCAAAATCTTTCCTGTTCCGACTGTGTCAAGAAGACCCGGACCTGGATTCAGATAAAGTGAGTAGATTTAAAGATGTTATATAGTGATGGTGATTTTTTTTAAATAATAAATGTTCTCTGACAGTAAAAGCAAAGCTGGATAAAGTATGCATTTCCTCAGCAGGATAATACAAAGTGTTTTTAAAGTACTCTAAAGAATACACTGCTAATTCTCTGTAATATGTATTTGGGTTGATGACATCACGTGAGGCACAAGGATGGAGCTGGTCAGCTGGCATTAGCAAACATGACAGATTGCAATATTTTGCTCCAAAAGCTTTATTAGGCTACTGGCTGCATTGTTCCCTGTTTTTCTTTGTATTGCAGGTTCCATTTTCCATAATTTCAGTTAATTTACTTCAAATGCATTCTGAATATTTAACCTTTTTCGTCCTTTCTCCTTAACGACATAGCTGGGGCTCCTTGAAGTTTTTGTCTTACCAAACCATGTCTGATGTTGTAACAATGATTTTGATCGAATATCTGGCTTACTATGGTAGTGATCGCAGAGAAGCTTGTATGACCCCTAGTTCAAAACCCAGTCCACGTGATGCCTTTCTGGTTTCTTTAATTAGCAGATTTATTTGAGGGTTGCATACATGGCTGTGGTTCTACAGACAAATACAAATTATAATTCAGTAATCACCACTTTGCATATCAGTAGGTTACTTAACATAGCACAGCCCCATGCTCTCTTGTAGGCCTAACTAATAGGCACGAAAGCCTTAATTGGTGGCCTTAACAATATTTAGTAACAAATAAAATATACTGGTTTAGCATTCTTCCAGTCTTGTGTTTCAATCACTGATAATGTGAAGATTAAATAAAGGGAAAATTTCTGAAAATTACTTATAACTAACCCCTCATGAGGACCATTACATCGAGGCACGTGACGTTGCCCGGCACGGCGGAGCTGGGGTCCCACCCTGGAGCCAGGCCTCGGGTCGGGACTCATTGGATAGTGCCTGGTGGCTGGGTTGCTGCTCGCGGGACCTGGCCGGGCCAAGCCCGAATGAGAGACGTGAGGCCACCACCTGCAGGGGGAACCGTGAGGGCGGCAGACGAAGGTGGAGACCTCGGCGGCCCATTCCCAGATGCTTAGGCTGGCTCTAGGGACGTGGAATGTCACCTCGCTGGGGGGGAAGGAGCCTGAGCTTGTGCCGGAGGTCAAGAGATATCATCTAGAAATAGTCGGGCTCGCCTCCACGCACAGCGTGGGCTCTGGAACCCATCTCCTTGAGAGGGGCTGGACTCTCTTCTACTCTGGAGTGGCCCACGGGGAGAGGCGGCAGGCTGGAGTGGGTTTGCTTGTTGCCCCCCAGGTCAGCCGTCTCGTGTTGGGGTTTACCCCAGTGGATAAAAAGGTTGCATCCCTGCGCCTTCGGGTTGGGGACAGGTCTCTGAGGAGACTTTCTCTGAGGAGAAAGCCGGACAGACTTGGCAGGCCCAAGCTCATAGTGAGGGTCTGCTGGGAACGTCTGGCAGAGCCCTCGGCCAGGGATGTATGCAACTCCCACCTTCGGGAGAGCTTTGACCAGAGGAGGAGCAGTGTGGTTTTCGTCCCGGCCGTGGAACATTGGACCAGCTTTATAACCTCTACAGGGTACCCGAGGGTTAATGGGAGTTTGCCCAACCGATCCACATGTGTTTTGTGGACCTGGAGAAGGCATTCAACTGTGTCCCTCGTGGTGCCCTGTGGGGGGTGCTACAGGAGTATAGAATTGGGGGCCCTTTATTAGGGGCCATCCAGTCTCTGTACAAGCGGAGCAGGAGTTTGGTCCGCTTCGCCGGCACTAAGTCGGACCTGTTCCCGGTGCATGCTGGACTCCGGTAGGGCTGCCCTTTGTCACCGGTCCTGTTCATAACTTTTATGGACAGGATTTCTAGGTGTGGCCAAGGGCCGGAGGGGGTCTGGTTTGGGGACCAGTGGATTTTGTCTCTTCTTTTTGCAGATGACGTGGTCCTGCTGTCCCCCTCTAGCCAAGACCTACAGCATGCGCTGGGGCGGTTTGCAGCCGAGTGTAAAGCGGCTGGGATGAAGATGAGCTCCTCCAAGTCCGAGGCCATGGTTCTCGACCGGAAAAGGGTGGCTTGTCCTCTTCAGGTTGGAGGGGAGTTTCTGCCTCAAATGGAGGAGTTGAAGTATCTCGGGGTCTTGTTCACGAGTGAGGGAAGAATAGAGCGGGAGACCGACAGACGGATCGGTGCGGCTGCCGCAGTAATTGGGGCGCTGGAGGAGGTGTCTGGGGAGAGGGAAGTCTGGGTGTCTCTGCTGAGTCTGCTGCCACCGCGACCCGGTACCGGATAAAGCGGAAGACGACGAGTATGAGTATTTACAACTAAAAACGGCTGTGCCCCCAAGTGGTGTGCCCGGAAACTGCACCACCGTTCTGACTTCTGAACAGATTTACCTGACAATTTTTTTATATTCCAGGAGGCCTGTTTGTCAATATTTAGTTTTTAGTACTTATATACTGAAAGCAACCTATTTGAAATGTAAACACATGCTTATTTGGACTATGCATGAGCCAGATTCCAACTAACTTTGACTACACCTCCAAGCATGTAGCTGGGAGGCGTTGCATCTCTGACCTCACTGGAGGTGAGCTTTATAAGGGCACGCTCCGCCCTTGCTATTTCCGCTGGAGCCGAGACTGGTTACCATGCAACAGTGGCACATCTCTGGAGAATCAGAAGCTCACAGGCGGGTTTTCACTCCACTCTCCATCACTGGCCAACCTCATGAGAAGCCTGACAAAGCTAGAAATCTTGCTGGGATAAGAAGACCATGAGATTTAGTTTACCGATTAAAGGCATGTCTGTAGTGCGTTACTCAAGAAAAACCCACAGAGGTTTTCCAAGGAGACGATTTTTCCTCCTGGGCGGGATAAACTAGGATACTTTAGGATACATTCATTTAACCCAAGGTGTTTTTAAGTTGTTTGTTATATGCAATGTTTATGCTGAACTGTGATTGCTTTTGAATATTGTTAGGCTGCGAAGCGCAGCTGCGCTCAGCAAAGTTGGAATGCTGGGGCATTTGTACCGTGTTTGGATCAACTGAGCGCTGACTCAGTTGGTGGTAAAGCGGACTTTTATGCAGACTGAGGCTGCGAACTGATCCTCGTGGTCATTTCAATTATTTCAGTTTATGACCTTTGTGTTTTTCTACTGGGTTCCCACATCAGAGTTTTATGACCCTTTGTTTTGAGACATCACCGGTGTTAGTGGCTAAGGGGCCAGCTGCAAGGTGCTTCACCGCATCTGAGCTGGCCTGGCTCACCGTATAACAGCTGATAGCCACTGTATATTAATTCTGCTCCACTTTCCTAGTCAACCCAAATTGTTATTTTATTCCCAATCTGTCCATAAATTGCTGGTTTGATCTCCATCTACACTCAGTACGCATTTTCATTTTTGGTTATTCATTAACTCCCTTACATAGAAAAGTGTATTATTCTTAATAAGGTGAAGGTTGTTAGACCAGAATAGTTGATTGTAATAGGGGGCTATTGGTTTAATAAAATTTTACATAGATAAAGAGACAACATTTGTGTTTGTTTTGTGCAAGAGTGATTTGTCTGTCAACTAAGGTTAGTGTTCCACACCATTCAGTAAAATGGTTGATATTGAGCGTGTTTTTGGTTAATAATTATGAATTATTAATGACAATTAACTAATTGTAATTATTAAGTGCTGTGAGCCTAATAATCACAAAACCAGAGTGTACCTCTGATTTCTATTCGTAAGAAATAATTCCATTTTGGTTTTTTAATTCTAATTTTTGAAAAGTATTTATAATCAATAATCATAATCTGTTACACCGTAAAAACTTGGAAGTCATTTGTAGTTCAGTTTCAGAATGTAACTTAAAATTTGACTTTGAAAAGGAATGCATGGTCAATGTGGGTTTTTTGAAGGTAGGCTGCTGCTGTTAATCATGAAAACATTATAGTCTTCAGTAACAAACTTGTCTGAATAAAATTACAAGCCTGCTATCTAAAAAAATATCAAATTAAGCAGCTTTTGTAATTATTGTGATACAGCGTTTCACAAATTTGGATATAAACTGAGGAACATAAATTACCCCAGAATGATTGTTTCTAAACACTGTTACTGTCTGTATATTTAACTGGCATACATGATCTTGTTATCAATCGAAGGGTATTCTCATGCTCTTTTAGATGGAATCTTTTGGTTTATTTTCTTGATCATGTTTTTATATACCTATAGATACGGACAAGAGATTGTGAAATTTAAGAAAATTGTGTCACAAAGCTCAATAACTCTGTTTCAGTTTTTCCATCTGATATATTCGCCACTCATAACATTAATAAATTCTACAGTCCTCTTGTGTCACCTCAAAAAAATTACACCATTTGCCAGAACAGTAGCACTACTTCCAGTCTGAACTCACTACTTTAGCTTCAAACAGCTTTTCTCTTCTTGACTGCCAAGTGATGGGCTTTTTTTCTGCCTTCTTCCCTCTGATTTTACTGGACCCATGACAATAGTATACGCTGTACTGCAGGTGCATGCATGGTAGGGTTAACTAATAGGTTTGGGCTCATTGTAAGTTGTGGATAATTCTGCAGTTCTTTAGAAAACCCTGTTGGGACATAAAAATTATCTTAAAGGAACATGTTGACTCAACCATGTGGTTTTAACGACTTGGCAACGACGACAATGACATTGACTGATCTTTGAAAAGGAAATCTGACCATTCCCATCTACACTGGTCCTTTTCACAAACTGCACATTAGTGTTTTATTGTTTATTGTCAAAGTTACAGTTCAAACATTTTTGGCACAATTGTATGAAATGCAAATAAACTGTGCAAATACAGACAAAACAATACATTGTTCTTTTAGTGTTCGTTGCCTGTTATGCAAACAGAAATAAAATGTGGTTTAAAAAAGTATCAGTTTAAAGTATTGGGCAAACCAAAATAAATTTTACTTCTACTGGCTGAAAAATGAATGTCTAACAGTCAAACATATTTGTGCCATTGGCCATCTTCAGTTGGGCAATATGGCCATACTGATACCAAGTAGTCCTTTGGTAAAGGTTGTGTTTTTCATGTGGTATTGTCAGAGCAAAAACACAGATCTTTGTTTGATTACAGGACGAGACTGGAGCCTACCTTATCGACAGGGACCCCACATACTTTGGCCCCATCTTGAATTACCTCAGACATGGAAAACTGATCATGGATAAGAACCTGGCTGAGGAAGGTAATATTGTGCAATAATGTGCTCAAGTTATTTAATATTCAATTAAATAACTTTCGGTCTGTTAAGGATTGTCCTGGAATTCCTGGGAGCACTGGCATTCTCAAAACACCAAAATCTGCACACACTTCTCCTAAAAATATAAGAATTTATGAACGGAAACCATTTTGTCTAACTCCAAGTTAAATATACTTCAATTAACAGACTCTTTACTAGACTAGAACAATTTAACTAAACTACAAAGCAAAATAAAGGGATAAAGAAAACTACTTCAGTTTTCTATTTATATAGCGCCAATTCACAACACATGTCGTCTCAAGGCACTTTATTAAGTAAATTCAATCGAATAATACAGGTTTCAGGTCAATACATAATAAATTCCAATTAATCGTAACTATAAACAGTGCAGTCAGATTCAGTTTATTTGAATTGGTTAAAAAGTTTTGTATCTAAGGAAACCCAGCAGATTGCATCGAATCAGTGACTTGCAGCATTCACTCCTCCTGGATGAGCATGTAGAGACAGTGGACAGTCACTGGCGTTGACCTTGCAGCAATCCCTCATACTGAGCATGTTTGTAGTGACAGTGGAGAGGAAAACTCGCCTTTACTAAGAAGAAACCTCCAGCAGAACCAGGCTCAGTGTGAGCGGTCATCTGCCACGACAGACTGGGGGATTGAGAGAACAGAGCAGAGACACAAAGAGAACAAAGAAGCACTGATCCAGGAGTACTTTCTATGGGAAAGAAAAGCAAAACATTAATGCTAGTAGCTCCTTTGGTGACTTCATTTAATTCGCATTCTCACCTAATGAACTATGTACAAATAAAGAAACAAGGCAACCAATAAAAATTATGCAATGATATTACAGTTCAATGTGGGTGTTCATGTGTAAGAACAAAGGTATATCTTGATAATTTTGGAAGTAAAGTCAAATTAGTTTTAAAACTAGTTAAAGACAGCAATTGGTATGTCTTCAAACAACCAGTTACAATGCAAAATCAGAAGGCAGTTAAGCATTTTAATAAGATTGTATTGTAAAGAATGATTTGCCAAATTAGAAGTAAATTATCCTTTTTTTGTATAATTTACTCCTAATGTTTTAATCAGCCATGATTATTTCAGTAAAAATAATATTTAAGAAAATATTAGTAGCCTCTCTTCTGTCAGTCTGCCCCAGGGCAGCTGTGGCTACAATGTAGCTCACCACTGGCCGTGTGAATGTGTGTATGAATGGGTGGAGACCTCATTGTAGTGTAAAGAGTTTAGGGGGTCTCTAGGGGACTTGATAAAGCGCTATACAAGTACAGCCCATTTACCATAAAATGTATTTTATGGTATTTGACCTTCCTGGCACATGCATTAGCGGTCTTGGCTAACAAAGGAAAAATGGAGTACCTTTTTAGTTTCACACGTGCTCGAAATACCATTAATACAAATATTAATGTGAATAGGACCGCTGACAGCACATTATCTAACAATTATGGAGCGAGTAAAATGAGCTCTGTTGTAGACAAAGCTGCAAGATAGAGGTTAAGGAAAAACACAGATAAAATGGAGCAAAATCACATTACTGGACCATCAGTGCTTAAAACATCTCATTGAGAATAAAATTTGGTGATAGCAGGATTGAGAAGATCCTCGAAGTACTCCTTCCACCACCCAATAATGTCCCTCGTCGAGGTCAGTAGCTTCCCACCGCCGCTGTAAACAGTGTTGCAAAGCACTGCTTCCCTCTTCTGAGGCACCAGATGGTTTGTCAGAATCGATTCGAGGCCGACCTGTAGTCCTTCTCCATGGCCTCACCAAACTCCTCCCAAGCCCGAGTGTTTGCCTCTGCCATGGCCCTGGTGATAGCAGAGGCAAACTCCTCCCAAGCCCGAGTGTTTGCCTCTGCTATCACCAGGGGCATGGCACATTTGGCCTCGCTGTACCCGTCAGCTGCCTCAGGAGTCCCACAAGCCGACCACAGCCGATAGGACTCCTTTTTCAGCTTGACGGCATCCCTTACTGCCGGTGTCCACCACTGGGTTCAGGGATTGCTGGCACTGCAGACCTTACGGCCACAGCTACGGGTGGCAGCATTGACAACAGAGGCAGAGAACATAGTCCACTCGGACTTTATGTCTCCAATTTCCTCCGGAATCTGGTCAAAGCTCTCCTGGAGGTGGGAGTTGAATACATCCCTGGGCGAGGGCTCTGCCAGACGTTCCCAGTAGACTCTTATTAAATACTTGGGTCTGCCAAGTCTGTCCAGCTTCCTTCTCTTCCAGCGGATCCAACTTACCACCAGGTGGTGATCGTTGGACAGCTTAGCCCCTCTCTTCACCTGAGTGTCCAAGACACAACTACACAGTCAATCATTGACCTCCTGCCTAGGGTGTCCTGTTGCCAAATGCACTGATGAACACCCTTATGCTTGAAAATAATGTTTATTATGGACAATCTGTGACTGAAGGTGAAGGTGTCATTATTTGTAACCATAGGTAAATTAGGTTGTAGTTCAAGAGAGGCATCAACACAAACGTTTAACAGTACATACCAAGACACAAAGTACAAAATACTAAAAATTAAAAAACTGAAAACAGCCCGTAGTGGCGGTGAGACATATTAAAAGACAATTGCTGTTTGGATAAAACTGACCCTGTATCTCTTGGTTCTACTTTTTGGAACCACCAACCTCTGTCGTGATGGCAGGTATTGAACAAAGTGGTTCAGGGAGTGCAGAGGTCACCTGTAGCTGCCCAATAAGCTTGGCAGTCCATTTCACAATATAATTAAGGCCAATCTTATTTTTTGCTGAAACATTTCCAAACCACGAGAATAGACAGAAAGACAAAATATATAAAATAAAAGAACGATAAAACATGGTCATAAGAGTTTTGTCAACATTGAATGCAGCCAGTTTCCTAAGATTGTGCAGACGGTGGTGACCCCCATTACAGACCGCCAGGCAGTTAGCCTCAATTCAGCCCAGAGTCAATAATTGTGCCCAGGTATTTATACTGGGTCACCTGTTCCACAGTCTCCCCCCGAATCGAGACTGGGTCAAAACAGTGGCAGTTTTTCCTAAAATCAGTTACCATGTCTTTGGTTTTCTTTACATTCGTCAGCAGAAAAGATTCCTCATACCACTTCACAAAATCCTGCACAGTTTGCCCATAGCTGGCTTTCCCTTCCTGAAGCAAGCTCACAATTACGGAGTTATCTGCGTACTTCAGAATAAACTTGTTCTCATATTGGCTCTTCATCATGCTGGTGTACAGGATGAAAAGCAACGGCGACAGGACACATCCCTGTGGTGACCCAGGGGAGCTGCAGACAGGGTCAGACAACACGCCATTAACCATTATCCTCTGTGCCCTGTCAGTTAAAAAAGCTAAGTATCCACCCCACAAGATTCTTGCTCAGATTAAAATCATTTAAGAGGCGGCTGACTAAAACATGGGGCTGAATGGTGTTAAAAGCTGAGGTAAAATCCACAAATAAAAGCCTGGCACAAACTCTGTTTTCCATCCACCAGACTCCACCATCCATCTGACTCAAACCAGGTTCATTAAGGTGACAGTGGCGCCTTCAACTCCCCTATGCAGCCTGTACGCCAGTTATAAGGGATCAATCAGCCTCTCTGTACACCTAAGAACTTTTGCCCTCACATTTTTTTGCAAATATTTTCATTACGACTGAAGTAAGGGCAACCGGTCTAAAATCATTAAGGGTCTTTGGGTTGCTTCGTTTTTGAACATGGACAACTGTGGCATCTTTTCACACTCTATGTACAGATTGTTCCTTTAAGAAGTGTTGGGCTGAGTTCCACAGCACATGTTTTTAACAGATGCCCACAGATGCTATCAGGACCTGGGCATTTGTTGACCTGAGTTCTGTGGAAGGCCCTTTCAATATTTTTCTATCCTATACCAAAATGCTGAGCCAGTTCCTCCTTCAGCCTCATGCTGTCAGAGTTGAAGTCCCCAGAGTTAAATCGGCTGTAGAAAGGGTTAAAAGCACAGGTCAATACAAAATTAGAATTGAAGCCCTCAACACAGATATGGCTATTATTTTGGTGGTTTTAATGACCTACCATAGTCTTCATAGTAGACCACACAGAGCTCAGTTTATTCGTGGCCATGCTCTCCTCCAATTTGGCTTTATAAGTTCTCTTTGTGTTCAAAATTGCAGCTCTTGGCTCTCGATTTGCTTCCTTCTGAGCATTTAACTCCCCCTGCCTGAAAGCCTGTTTTTTTTTATTCAAACCATGAACAAATGATCTCGAGACCCAGGGTCTGTTGTTTGGGTACATTTTGACCATTTTCACAGGCAAGATCATATCTCTACAGAAAACTGCATATGAGCAGCACATATCAGTAGGTTCGTCAAGCTTGACACAGTTTTTTAAAAATGGAGACTCCCACCCAGTGAGGTGACATTCCATGTCCCTAGAGCCAGTTTAAGCTGGAGATCAGGACGTTGAGGTTTCCACCTTCAACCACTGCACGATGCTCTCAGCACCGGTCCCTCATGGGCCCACCTGCAGGGTCTGTCTGAAAATCGTAATGTTTTTACGTGCACTTTTGTTTTAGGCGTACTTGAAGAAGCCGAGTTCTACAACATTGCCTCCCTCGTGAGGCTGGTGAAGGAGAGAATACGGGACAATGAGAATCGAACATCTCAGGTAACCTGAAAACAATCGGGCAACAGAGTTGCTGAATAGACCAATCTGTTGTGCAAAAGCAACAAAAATAACTGTGTGATTGCTTTTAGATGATTGATGTTTGTGTCTGTGTGTATCTGTGTGGGGTCCCTCAGGGCCCTGTGAAGCACGTGTATCGGGTACTGCAGTGCCAAGAGGAAGAACTCACACAGATGGTCTCAACTATGTCGGACGGTTGGAAGTTTGAGCAGGTGCAGATAAAAATGCTTTGGCTTAGGGCATTTGTTGTTTCAAGGCTACTGCTTCAACATTTTATTTCAGATGTTAAACCAAAATCGTTTAACTCGTGTAGCAGACATGCAGAACTTCAGGGCATTTAGAGGTCATGTCATTTGTCAAAAGAATTTATAGGACATTGACTTTTTAGTTTACTTTAAAAATTTTCATAAATTAACAAAAAAGAAACTAATATATAACCTTTGTCTCTTGTCCCTAGCTCATCAGTATCGGTTCCTCCTACAACTATGGCAACGAGGACCAGGCAGAATTTTTGTGTGTAGTTTCCCGGGAACTGAACAACTCCACGAATGGCATTGTTATTGAGCCTACGGAGAAAGCCAAGGTTAGTGTTTAGAAACATTTAAGTAGGTAGTTGGACATATGGATAATAAATATAGGTTTTGAAAGAAATTCAAGTAATCTTAACAATAAAAAATGTTCTCTAAAATGTGATTAAAAACTGTGATTTCAGGTGAGGAATTCACTTTAAAATGTGTAACATTCCACATAGGTGTTTTAAATCACATGCATATGATTAGACCATCATTACTCAGCATTTTAAAGGAGGTTTGCCCTGTTTAAACCTGCATTTAGTTTGGTGTGATCCAGACTGTTGAAGTGAGAGTTACCCTGGGGAGATCGATAAAGCTTTCAAAGGCTATCGGAAAGAAGATTGTAGCAGCTTGAGTTTGATGAGGGATTTAAAGATTTAAATTAACCATTTCCCTCTACAAAATATGGTCTACCACTAGTAGCCTTTCAAAACAACTACCAACACGCCCAGGTCTTGCTGTCCAAGCAAGTGAATCCTGAAAGCAGACCACAAGAATGTTATCACAAGACCTATAGCAGGTTTTTGCTACAAGTTCATTGACTGCACAAGTTTAACTTCCATGAAAGGTGTTCAAGGAGAAAATCTTTGCTTACTGATTAAAAAAACAGAGACCAGAAAGTTTGCCACAAAAAGCACGACTTCTGGAAAAATGTTTGGGTAGATGAGTCTGAAACTGAATTATCAGACATCAGAACAGAAGTCATGTTGGACATAAACCAAACACAGCATTCCAGGAACAGACCGTCATACCTGCTGTGAAGCACAGAGATGGAAGTGTCTCTCCAGAGCTAAATAAAAAAATAAGACATTGATATATGAACTTTTTTTAATCTAGACATAAATGTGAAATGGGGTTCCTTAATTTTTTAACATGACTATATATTATTTGCCCATATAAGCTGTGCTGCAGTAAAGCTGGTGGATCCAATTTTTATTTTAGACTTAAGAGTTCTCTCAACATAGAAATACCAGTTTACAATATATCACTAGGCACGTTACACATCTAAAGTAAATGGGATGGCATTTTGAATTGAATCATTAATTCACCCTCTAGTAGAAAACATTTGCATCGTTGCCAAATTTTTATAAAAAAAACAACAACAAAGAGTTAAAAGATTTGTTCTGTAATTTAACTTTCACTTTCTGCCCTCAGATCCTTCAAGAGCGAGGCTCCCGGATGTAAGGAGATGCCGAGTTGGAGCAAAATAACAGCATCATCAAAAACATGAGCGCACACTCCAATTTTCATCAACCACCTTACGAAGACAGTGATCAGTCAGCTCCCCTCTCCTCCGGCGTGCCTTTCTACAGCGGAGGCTACCCTGACTCCTCCTCGTCTTTAGTGATGCAAGGCGACCCTCGCTCCTCTTCTTCTGTTTAAAAACATGACAAGTGAGGGATTCTCCTCTTTTTAGTACACGCTGTGACAATGAAATTGTGTCAAACTCATTGGATGGATGCACAGAATAAATCCTCATTTCCTTTATCGGTTTTTATCAGATGGGATGCTGGCTGTCTGGGACAGTTAAGGATCAATTTAGCATAGACTCCTCAGGACCCTCCTGCTAACATACAGGAATTAAAAGGACAAAATTTTTTTTAGCCTGGCTCCAAACGGAGGCTATAGTTGCAGCAGCTTTCCTCGTCTAGACTTCACGTCTAGACTCCTTGGCAGGTTGAGGTGGAGACGGAGCAGCTACAGGCAGTATTTCAGCTCTGATGGCATAGGTGCATGCCGCACCTTTTCCACTTAATAAAGTTCCATAAAGAAGACGGAAGAGACCCAGTTTTGTTTCCTGTTTTCAGGCTCAGTTCGATCTGTGAAAATTTTGAATATTTTCACACAAAAGAAAACAAATGACTCAAAACAGTCCATTACTACTTCACAAGTGTGTCCAGGCATTTAAGGAATCTATAATAAAACCGAAATATAGTCATCATGATGAAAATATATGAAATTCTGAATGCAAACGGTGTAGTTACAGATTTCTGTATCATTGCTTTTCCATATTTACATATTCTTGTGGGCGAGTGTATTTAAACAAGAGGAAAAATATAAATTTTTGTCACCAGATTAAACACCCATTAGTTAACATGGGAGTGAGCTTGTGTTTGCAGTGCCTCTCTGCTTTCTGTCCATCACTGAAAAATCTAATCTTTCATCTCCACATTTTCTGTAGTGTTCCTGAAACTGAAAAGAGAAGATAGAGAAAAAGGAAAAAAGAGTTTTATTGTTTAAATATCCTACTATTTTCTATTGCATATCTTAAAATTGTAGTTAGGGATGAAGAAACCTTCGCTCATCGCCACTTGTGCATAAAAGCTTTGGGAGTCTGTAATCTGCCTCAATACCCCAAAGCTCCCTTTTTGTGATATTTTCATACAAATATTTGCTACGTCTTGTGTTCATATCTCAGCTTAACAGCCAAATGTTTCCTTGCAGTCTGCAGCATTTGTAGCAACCGTGGCGCAAGCTAAACTGTTCTGATCACGCTTAAACCCCTGAGAAGCCTGACCCTGCATCGATGCAGGAACCTTAGTTTGTATGTGAACCTCCCAGAGTGGGACTGTCCAGAGTTTTATCAGCTTCACATCGAAGCCGCCTTTTTTCTTTTGTTTTTTTTAAATAATGTGATGTTTTATTTTTTGTTTTGGCAGATAGGCAACAACTTGCTGCAGTATGTTTTCTCTTGAAATATACAGGTTCATTAAATAAACAACTGTATCATTGAAAGGTTTATATTTTAATTTCAGTGTAGTGATATATTTCAAGTATTTATCTCTGTTCATTTTGATAATAGTGGCTTCTAGCTAATGAAAACTACAAATTCAGCTTTTCAGAAAATTAAATAAGACCAATACAGTTATTACACGGTTATTAGCCTAAACAATCACAGGCAAGAGTGCTACTATAACATTTGTCCAGCAGACAGTCATTAATACCCTCCACAAGAAGGGTAAGCCACAAAAGGTCATTGCTCAGAAGGCTTGCCGTTCACAGAATACTGTATTCAAGCATATTAATGGACAGTTGGTTAGAAGGAAAAACTGTGGTTGATAAAAAGTGTACAAACAACCTGAATGATTGCAGCCTTAAGAGGAAGATTAACCAAGATAAACCAGGTTGCTCTGATAGTGGCCTTCTGCACCAGAAGATAGCTTGCCTCCCTGAATTGTTACTGACTGTAGGAACTTCAAGATGGGCCTCAAGCAACTTTGATTCTGTCTCTTTGTGCAGACGCTGAAACCTTTGATTTTTAAATATATAAAAAAATATATGCTTTCATATGAAAATATGATTTTGGAGCACAGAGGAACAGTTCAGTTCTTTTTTCTTCTTAGCCCAGGTAAGATGCTCCTGACATTGTCTCTGGTTCAGGAGTAGCTCAACACAAGGAATGTTACAGCTGTAGTCCTTGTCTTGGATACAAATGTGTGTTGGTGGCTTATGGGACACTGACTCCAGCTGCAGTTCGCATGATCTGAATCTCCTCCATACTCTTGAATTTGCCTGTGGCTGAGGTTATACCTCTTGTTTATTACACCCTTTACCGCCACTGTTTCACTCTACTGAACTTTCCATTTAATATACTTGAATAATGCAATAAGCAATGACCATTTAGGGCTTATCTCCATGTGGTCGGTGTCAATAGCTGTCTGCTATTCAACTGTCAAATAATTTGTTTTATGATCTTATTTTATATTTTAATTTTGTGAAAAGCTGGGTTTGGGGTTTTAGTTGTAAGTCTTAATAATTACAGTAACAGAAAGAAAAGCTTGAAATATTCTGAACTGTATAATAAATCTACGTGGTGCGAGTTTCACTTTTGGAATTCAAAAGAATGAAATAAATTAATTTTTCAATGATATTCATATTTATTGATCACCCGTAAAGGATGTTACGTGACAGCGCTGAATTATTAATGCCGGTTTGTTTTACGCATTTCTGACTCGCAGTTTGTATCTCTGCAAGGAAGGAAAGGTACAAGTACTTTGCTGCAAGTATTACCAGAGCAAAACTGAGTGGACAATGTAGCTGCAGAAACGTTAACAGTTTGAAAACTAGCTTAGCCATTTATCAAGTTGAAATGTTTGGTAATTATCCGGTTTTAAAAGGTTTTTTTTCCCAAGCATCTTTTCAATGTATTTAGTTTGGATAACTTAGAAAATAGAAGTTGGCAACCTAAAGAAAATGCAGGATTATTTTTTATTATTTTTTGTCCTTTTTGTTTTAAAGATTTCTGCTTGATGAATTACCCAAAAAATTTAATTTATTCTATAACATTAATTGGTTGGTATAATATTCTAAATATAAAATAGTAAAAAAATAACCGCAGTATCACTCTTACAAAAAGATTTAAAGCAAACGTGTATAAATGGATATAGTTGCTTTTTAAAAAAAGCAATATTTATGCCTTCTGCTGCTAAAATAATGAAATTTTGATGATTACAGGCTTACAAATTGTATGCCATTTGATTATCTTGACTTTAAAGCACAGACATAAGCAAAAGTTTTTAGTAGTTTTAAAATAAATTTGCATATTGTGCAATACACTTTTGCTGTTCTGCTCTTCAAGGGAAAATGTTGGAGCCTTCTTTCAGCCACATGACCAGCATTAAACAGCAACAGGTGGGGTAGGGGCTGCACTGTGCTACTCTATGCTCCTTACAGCTGGAGAAATTTCTGGTTACCTCTGCACTTTCTATAGAATCTCATTGAACTGAAAGCACGATATGATGGAATATTTACGCGGGTTTGAAACCGTAAACTTTTTAATTTTCGGCATGCCTTGATATCAGGAATTAGCCCTTGCCTGCTCACTAAAACAAAGCGTCACAGTTGTTTTTTAACACCGTTCAGCTTTTTAATGGTGAATTTAATACATTCCGTTTACATATATGGAAAACTAAAAGCATACTATTCATATCTTAATCATTTTTCCTAAACGTTTGAGGAGCTTCCACACTTTACAGTATATCACAGATATTTATTAATGTAGATTATCACTGGAATTCATCACCTTTTATTTCATCTTTTGTATGATGAACATATTTATTGCATTTAAATCAAGCATGAAGAAAAGTGATGCATCTCAAAAACCTGTTTTCTCAAGTTTTGTGAGTTTGTTCAGTCATGCCTCAGAGCCCAAAGTTTGAGACATTTTCTTATTTTTTTTTGCTTCTCTTTCTTCAGTGTGTGTCTTGTGAAGCTATATTCTAACGGTAGTTATAAGCAGTGTGCCTGCTGCTAAAAATATCCAAACATTTCATTAAGAAGCACTTGTTTTCTTTCTTCGCTTGTTATCTGGGTCCTTGCAGAGCAAGGCTGTTGCTTTCCTCTGTCTGTGTTCAGTGTTGTGCCCTTGACCTGTGTTGTGCACAGTTGTTCTCCCTTTTATGAGAAGGTGCCTCTCATAATTAAAAAAAAAAGCCAGAAGGCTCCTACCTGAACTATAGTGTTTGCAGTGTTTTTTAGCCAAACTAAAATCCTTACCCCTTACAGTGGAATAAGGAGTGGTTTTTGATATAGGCGATATGACTCTCCGCCCTGGTCTCCCTCCCTGCCAGAAGGGCGGCACATGTTTTAAAAATAAAAAAGTGTTGTCAGTTGGGCCTCAAACAAGTTTTCTGTTTGTGTGTTGTGCATGTCGAGCCAATGGAGATCGAGTCCTGGCCTGTGTTGAGGACAAAGCCTTAAGAGAAAAAATAGCTTGTTTAATGATACTGAATTTTGGCACTTTTTTGGAGCTTTTGTTGCTTTTTGGGCATTTTAGATTGAGACAAGCATGAAAACTGTAGTATAAAGACTGGTCAGACCTGAGGTGAATCATTCTAAATGTGCTTTCAGAAATTTGTAATTAAAATTTGGTCAGTGAAACCTGCTTGGGAAAAATGAAAAAACACCAAGAAAAAAAAAACCCTGCTCGTCTCATTTTTATGAATACCATGTTATAAAGGTTTCATAGATCTCAAACAGTGTTAAAGATCTATGTTTGGACCTCGGTTTGAATCTCTGGTGTAGATTAATCCAGTTCAGGATTGACTCAACATAAGTATTTTAGATTGTGATGTAGAGATGCTGCAGGTTTAAAGAATGGCCACTGATTTATTGGATTGTTTTAGGTTGTAATTCTGTACTGCCAAAAAGAAAATGATTGATGACTGCTTTTGTTGGACTGATTGATTTTGAGCTAAGTTTGCTAACTCTCAGTTACACTTTGCCCATATCTGGGGTAAATGTTCCTAGTGATCAGTCTGACTTATTGTGTTTGCAGGGCTACTGAAGGGATGTACTTGCAGCGAATCCACTTTACAAAGTTAAGTCTCATTTTCTGCTTGTTTCTTAGTAAACAGAAAATCCAGTTAGCATGAGGGAAACTTTTTCTTGAAAATATCTTAACTTTTTTCATAAGATAACTTCATTCAAACTTGAAATGAATTTAAAATATCATTATATAAAATATCAATATCTTGACTCAATGCTAATAAAATATTGCTGACAATGCTAATTATTATTCAGGTCTAGTTTGTGTATAAATATTTGTTCCCGAAGCTAATCTGTTAAAAAAATGTGGTTCACAAGATTTTTTTAAAGTAAGTAAATATTCAGGCACATTTGTGAACTGTTGTTGGCATTTTGCTCAAAGCAGTGCTAATGCTAATCTTAGTTTCCCACAGTTAGGCTGATCAAAACCTTTTCTTAAAAATATTTTTTTTTAAATTTATTGCAGGCCAAAAAGTTTCTATCTATACTGTCTATGTTTCCTGACATTTATCCCAAATTCCCTTTAAATTACATTTTATTGCAGTGTGGCTTTAGTCTACTGTGTGCATATTTTACCTACTCATTTTTGCTTTATGTAAATCTGTTAAACAAATGTAGTTAACAAGATTTTTTTTCACTTAGCACAATGCAGAGCTAATGCTTATCTTAGCTTCCCACCATTAATTTTATGGAAAGTGTTTTAACAGGTTTTTTAGAATTATTTAAGAGGTAGCATAATAAATTAACTGTAGTATTTAGCTGAAAGCAGTGTTGATTCTGATCACAGCCTCCCACATTAGGCATGGCACAAACGTGGTCTAAATCTCAAACATTTATCTGTAAGGTATTAATAAAAGGTGTAGAGACAAGAACAAACTTTTAGAATAAAGTTGTACATGTAATAAATGTCCCTTTTGTGGTCAAGTTTGCTTTACTGCTTTATTTTATGGGATCAAAACAGTTGGGAACTACTGACTTTGCCAAACTTTGCAGTGTTATTGTCAAACTATTTGGCTTCATAAATGGTTTTACATTTTTCAAGAAAAGTAAAGATTTAATAATCATTTAAGCTACTTGGTCTACAGAATATTGTACAGTGCTGTAAAAAATAATCTCTGGGCACATAAAAACATGAGAGCATGCATTGTTCTAGGGATAATAATCTTATGTAATGAAATTCGTCGGACCTTTGTGTTGGTGCAAAGTTTATATGATGCATGTTGGGGGCAGCGGAGATGATGGCATGGCTCTGTGGTTTGGAAGTTGTACATTTATGTGTGGAACAGATGGTCAACAAATCAACGTATTCTCAACTAATGGACAACATAGTTCTGTAATTTGTTGATATTTTTGTCTTTCTCTCATTCTTTCACTTTCACTCTTTAACAGTTCATGTAGTTTTGAAAACACAAATTAACCTGCCAGTCAGACACGAGATCTTTCCGCACCAAGTCTTGGTTTAAAGAGCATTTTTGGGACCTGCAGAAGACCATGCAAAAAAAAAATATATAAATATATAAAATATGAAAATGTTTTGTGGATCAACTCAACGGTTAACCTGTACACACCTGCATGCGTTTGTGGACATGCACACGCATATACTCATTTAGATGTTTTAGAAAGGTCACCTAATAACTTTCTTTGTGCTCATTTATCATCAGTATTGATGTCAAATGTGAATATTGTTAATGAAGATTGTGGAAAACATTTAACAGTTATTTGTTTGTGTCACTTTAATTTATTTTGTATTTTTTCAAATTTTGTCTACCAATGTTGTTACTTTTACATGTAACAATTTTAACAAAGCCCTGCTTGGTTTGTAATCATAAAAAATGTGTCTGATTTAAAATCTGGCTCACTGACTATTTATTGCCTCTGTTTGAAAAACAAATACAGACTGAAGTCCTGATTTAATTCTCTAAATGCAGAGTTCTTTTTAATAGACCCAAGTCTACTATTATACAAATTGTGTACGCTTTGTGCAAGTTAATAAGCCACATAGGCTGTAGTTATAACTGTTCAAATACAGTTGAATTTAAAATATTAAGTTTGATTTTGGAAAAAATAGTATAACAGCTTTTATTTCCTTATGCACAAACACTGCCGATTCTGCTGCAAGTCCAAAAAGGAAGAGAAATTCGTTAAAAACTGGAGGAAAAAGATAGCATTGTCTCCATTTCTCTTAACAAATGCACAAACATTTATTGAATAAACTCAAATAAGCTTGAATATTTAGTGAATTGCCGTACTAATATTTAGCTGTATATCCAGTGTTTCTCAAAACAAGAGATTAGACTGGAAGTGCAGTCTATGAGAGGGACAGAGCGAATGCTGTAACATCTCGTGAATGTTTCTGATTTTAATATTTACAGCAATATTTTTCAGGGTTTCTATGATAACCTGCAATGAAGGGTGCAGATTTCTTTTTGGGGAGTAGGCTCAAAGAAAATCTGAGCCAGTTTGTTCTTTGCTGGGGACCACTTTAGAGTCACCTCAGCTGATTGTGTTGCTGCTTAACATAATAAACTACACTGTAAATGCCTCTTGAATAACCAGCAAGTCTTTACAGCTGGAGACAACCTTACCGCCTCAAAACAGGAGGCTATTCCTTCTGTGGCGTAGTTGCATTAAATTGGAAGATGGTTAGAGAACTACAAAGGGCTATTAGTGATGACATCATTATGTGACTGATATCCAACAGGCTGCAGGACCCTGAAGTGTTATGTTGTTTTCCACAGGAATACCAAAGAAGTTCATGCATGCAAATCAACATAACTGAAATCACATATAAAGTTTTATTCTCCATAATATCTCCAAAATAAAAAATATGAATTTTATCTACAAAAAACTTTATTAATTCTCTATTTAATTATTTTGTTGTTGAGTGCTGTAACAAATCAGGAATTTATCTGTCAACCTTAACCATTAATTTTAATTTAGTACTCATAGACTATAGCATTTATCAACAACATAAGTTGAACAAAATGCTTTACAAATCAGTCAGCAAACATAAAAAATAAATACAAAGAAATAATAAATCTGAAGAAACGCCATTAGTTGACTAGAGTTCTCTGACTGGGATGTCAGAAATGATTGCATATGATTTTAAAATATAATGAACTTAGTTGCCATTAATCTATTACCATTTATTATTTAATAAATGTATTATTTAATTTTAGAACATTTAAATATTGCATTAAGGCACTTTGGGGATTTGTTGTTTTATTTATAGGTGCCATAGTTATGTCTCAGCTTCACTGCAGTAAGGAGAAAAGTTAGGTCACCAGAGGTCGACCAAAGCCAAATTTTTCAGGGTTTACTTGTCAGCGGGAAAAATAAACAGTCCAACATTCCTTTGGCCAGGATTATCTGTAATTGTATATATAATTTTTTTCATCTTAAAATAAAAAAACGAAGAAAAAAAACGAAAAAAAAAAACACGCATAAATTTGCACTATCACAACCTGCCAAAAGAAATAAAAAATGGCTGTACTTACACATACAGGGGTTGGACAATGAAACTGAAACACCTGTCATTTTAGTGTGGGAGGTTTCATGGCTAAATTGGACCAGCCTGGTAGCCAGTCTTCATTGATTGCACATTGCACCAGTAAGAGCAGAGTGTGAAGGTTCAATTAGCAGGGTAAGAGCACAGTTTTGCTCAAAATATTGAAATGCACACAACATTATGGGTGACATACCAGAGTTTAAAAGAGGATAAATTGTTGGTGCACGTCTTGCTGGCACATCTGTGACCAAGACAGCAAGTCTTTGTGATGTATGAAGAGCCACGGTATCCAGGGTAATGTCAGCATACCACCAAGAAGGACGAACCACATCCAACAGGATTAACTGTGGACGCAAGAGGAAGCTGTCTGAAAGGGATGTTCGGGTTCTAACCCGGATTGTATCCAAAAAACATAAAACCACGGCTGCCCAAATCACGGCAGAATTAAATGTGCTCCTCAACTCTCCTGTTTCCACCAGACCTGTCAGTCGGGAGCTCCACAGGGTCAATATACACGGCCGGGCTGCTATAGCCAAACCTTTGGTCACTCGTGCCAATGCCAAACGTCGGTTTCAATGGTGCAAGGAGCGCAAATCTTGGGCTGTGGACAATGTGAAACATGTATTGTTCTCTGATGAGTCCACCTTTACTGTTTTCCCCACATCCAGGAGAGTTACGGTGTGGAGAAGCCCCAAAGAAGCGTACCACCCAGACTGTTGCATGCCCAGAGTGAAGCATGGGGGTGGATCAGTGATGGTTTGGGCTGCCATATCATGGCATTCCCTTGGCCCAATACTTGTGCTAGATGGACGCGTCACTGCCAAGGACTACCGAACCATTCTTGAGGACCATGTGCATCCAATGGTTCAAACATTGTATCCTGAAGGCGGTGCCGTGTATCAGGATGACAATGCACCAATACACACAGCAAGACTGGTGAAAGATTGGTTTGATGAACATGAAAGTGAAGTTGAACATCTCCCATGGCCTGCAGAGTCACCAGATCTAAATATTATTGAGCCACTTTGGGGTGTTTTGGAGGAGCGAGTCAGGGAACGTTTTCCTCCACCAGTATCACGTAGTGACCTGGCCACTATCCTGCAAGAAGAATGGCTTAAAATCCCTCTGACCACTGTGCAGGACTTGTATATGTCATTCCCAAGACGAATTGACGCTGTATTGGCCGCAAAAGGAGGCCCTACACCATACAAATAAATTATTGTGGTCTAAAACCAGGTGTTTCAGTTTCATTGTCTAACCCCTGTACATGTACATATTGCTCCTTAACCTTTGTTTTTATATTGTCAAAACCTCAATATAAATATATGTGTTTATATGTATAGTTAATGTTAGTACTATGTGAGACCTGGAAACTGAAGTCAAATTCATTGTTTGTACACACAAATAATGATTCTGATTTTGAAGTCATTCTTCTTGCCACTTCTAAATAAAGCCCAGAACTGTGAATTGCACAACTGATAGTTGTGCTGTGAACAGGTTGCCTCACCAGAGCTGTGGATCTCTACAGCCCCTACATAGTTGCCACAGACATCTTGGCTGCCTCTCCAATTAATGGTCTCCTCTGAGGCCTTCACATTACAAGGTCTATAGATAAGCTTTCTTTCTCTTCAGCGACATATTTCATTCGTTTTCTGGTTTCATCTCCAGTTCCCCCCAATATATTCTTACTTTTTAGAATGGACTATTTAGATACACACATCTACCGGCTCAATTTAAAACTCAAGTTTATTATACGATTTATTGCTTCTTGGGTTCCCAGATGATTGATTGCTGTTGCTCAATGATTTAGTTAGCCCTATGTTGGTAAAAGCAGCAGCTGCTTCTTTGAGCAACTCCTACTCTATGAATCGTACATTGTGTTCACCTTCCACTGGTTTAATCCAGATGCTTATGGCAAGCCGTTTTATAATTTCATAAAATGCCGCACTTCACATTTTTGCAGCGCAATAATACAATTCTTCCTAGTAAAAATGCCATTTTTTCATAGTTAATGGAGTTGTTTTAGTACTCAAACGCAGACAGGACAACAAGGGGATCCTGAATAATGCCCTGTTTATTAATATGAAGTCCAGAGAACTTACAACAACCAAACTTACACAGGCAGAGCGCAACCAGCACAGGTTGGCAAGCAGCTGGGTAACAGGCTGGAATATAGAATAATCTGGTGAAACAGAAAGGCTTTTAAATGCCAGGGAGGTGATTGGCGGAACCAGGATCACGTGGGTCAGCATTATGCAGATTCTGCTGATTAAGGGAAGTGAGATTAAGGAACTGAGAGAAACTGACTAATGACACAGAGCTATGAAAATAACACCAGAAGACAGGGAAATATTTGAGAAACCTGGACCAGCAAGAACTACATTGGGTGTGAAGATGCTAATCAACTTTAGATTTTTCCTAATTATCATTTTAATTGTTTGTTGGCCTTTTTATAGTTATTTAGCAGTCCAAGCTTTGTGTGTTTTTAGAGCTTCATTTATTTATACATTTTAGTGGGCAATTTAGTTGACATAGAACCTGTTTTAAGGATTCCAGCTGTTCCAGTTTTAGGCCTTCTCCCAGTTATGATTTTGCATAAATGGAACCCTGCAAAAGCCCCTTCTTCTGCCACCCCCCACTGCCATGTTATTGCCTTCATGGCTGCTTTGATGATGCAGTCATCCACAGAACCTGTCCCTGTTTGTGAAGGCATAATTTCTTTGTTGAGTGTAGCTAAGGGTGGTGCCCAACCACTACAGCTAAATTAAAAGAAGACATCACAGAATAACTTGTGCCTAACGTTGGTACTGTGTGATTGAGAGCATACACACCCTGTTCATCCTATTTTCAGCAACAACAGTGGGCAACTGTTCAATACATGGGAATGGAAACTTGACTGCAAGCAATAGAAAACTTGTTCAGGGTGGAATTTTTATATGGTGCTTGTGCACCCCTTTTCTAATGCCACCCTGGGGAAAGGCCTACATGGTCTATGGGAAATATATGCTTGCTTCTCCTTGGAAACATTAACTGTAAGCCTGATGTATTTATTTTCAAAACCACTGTGCTGTTTAACAAGTGTGATAATGCCCAAAAAAATCTCCACACAGTTCGTACTGGTGAGTTCTGGGTTTTAAAGTTCTTATTTGATTAAATGTTAAAACCGTTTGCCACATCCGCTCAGGGACAGCCAGCGGCGGGGCTGATCGAGGCCTGCTCACCGCTCTCTCCCGATTTCTCCCTGGTCCGCATCTAGTCCCCGCCCACATGGTGTACGCAGTGGTTCGATACGAGGTAATATCAGCACCGCTGTGTTTCCGGCAGACACAGAGGAGTGGTCGAGCCTGAGAGGTGCACCAGACCTGGAAAGGTGAGTAGCCGCATTTTTTTTTAATACGGAAGAGATGGCCACTGTCGCTTCTTCCTCTTTGCTGAGCCGCGGATGTTGAAGACGTTCATCCCTCAGAGGGAAGCTTCACACTGATCGGCGGCGAAATTGAAGAAACACATCAACAGTTTTATCTTTTAACTTATGGCAGCAGAGCCAATGTGATCTGAAAGTGTTGTGACTGTGTCTGGGTTGGAAATCAGGTTTTACATCCGTGTCTTTCAGTCGTAAACCAACTAAAATACAGACGACTCTCCACGTGTGTGGGCAAAACAGAGAGCATGCTGAAAGCCCAGTCTGAGTTGCATCAGGTAGAGGGACATTAAAGCAGCTCTTCCATCCTGCCATGGTAGCCCGTCCCACAGAAAAGGCCAGCTGCTAAAGATTAATGTTGTGGTTCCCAAACAGCGGCGGTTCTGGCAGGAACTGTGCCTGGGGCAAACTACTTTTTCTGCCACCCCACAGGCAACCAAACACGCACCTACTCTCCCAGACAAGCTCATCCTGGGGAAAACAAACCAATCAACATTATAAACTAAGATGTTGTGTTAGTAAGTGATCTAGATCAAAATTGTGGTACAAGTACTACTGGTGGTACTTGGGCTGCATTTGTTGACAATCAGAACAGATTTTGGTATATTTGTTTTGCAAAGTAAATCCAAACAAATGAAGGAAACACTGTAGCAACATGTTCCAAACATCACTTATTAAGATAGTTATGTGAAGCTACAAGTGGCCTATTTGTTAATTAGGTGACTGCAGGCTGGATACCCCAATAATTAATCTGGTAATAAAATCTTATTAGACTCCTGTTACTCTATAAAAAATGGAAGGACTAACGGGTGTAATAATCCGCTCAACTATTAGGCTACTTAATATCGAGGGTGTTAATTCTATATATTTGCTTAAATCCTTGCATCAAAGTTGGCATAATACATAAATGTTAGATATAACAATATTGTAACTTTTAAAATGAATATGTTAGCAGCAGTAAGTATAATTGCTTTATTGATTTTAAATTAAAGCAATTAGATCACAGCTTTGTTTTAATTGCTTTGTGTAAATACCGTAAAACTGAGGTAGTATTTCTTTACTCGAGTTTATCTAACCTTGAGAGTCTCGTACCGGCCCATGCCTAGGTTACGGTTTTGCCGATCCCAAAATCGGTTTTGTAGCATCTGTAATCACAGTAGAATAATTAATTCATATTTTTAAGCTGTTATTCTGATACGAACTTCAGAGTCATGCCGCCCTGGGAAGAAAGCCACGTCCCCCATATCAGAAATCACCACTGTTTCTTGAAACCCCTTCAGAAACAATGATTTGATGTCGTAATAATTCTAAAGGCTGTAGTGTGTGCAGAGGGTAAAAGAAGACAGGATGTCTGTATTGTACAGAGAAGTGAGGTTCTAGTACCATAAAGCAGAGACGTTTGCATCCTATGTCCTTTATATCAGTTATATTCTGACAAAAATACAAAGTTGTGCATTTTTCCCCTTCAAAAATACATAATTCTATAATTACATATTAGATTTTATAAAACACCAAGTCACCTTTTTGTTATTTCCTCTATTTTCCTTTTTGCTTAAATGGATCAGCATAGAAAACTCACTTTTCTTTTGTCTGTATATGTATCAACATGTAGTGACACTTTTTAGTTAAAGTTTTAAGTTTAGTTAAAATCAGATGGATTAGAGGCATTTGAAAAATAGTGTACTTACTTTTTCATGCACAGTTTGTACATTCTGGCTCCACCATTGTTTTGATTAATGAATGGAATCTCTGTTGTGTTTTTTTTACGCTTAAAGTTAAACCTGGTAAGGGTCAGATCATCTGTATTATGTCCCAATAAAGCCTTAGAAGGGATAGAGGGTAGACTTACTTCTGATTGTGCCAGTTGACTACACAACTGAGTCTAAAGGAGTTCTGTTCTTGGTAAAATAATCTCAGAAGATGTTGCTCAGTGGTTGGTGCATGTGGAAATGGTGTTAAATATCTTTAGTCCAACCGCTAGGGGAACTTTTTTACAGAAGGCCTTTCAGTCGGTCGTTTTTACAAGCTCATGTTTGTGTCACTTTGGCCCGATTCCCCCTGAAGCTGAACAGGCCTGTTTTTCTTTAAACTTATGAGGGTTATGGTAAATGCACAGCTGCAGGCATTATGTTCTGGATGTCTGGTCATGTTTGATTATTAAATACAGACAAATGATGGAGTTGCAGAAGAAATGTGCTTGACAGGCTGCGCTCCCTGGTGGCTTTAATTATGCAAAGATGAGAGTTTTTGAGCTATCTGAGAATTAAGAATGTTTGTCAGGAGAGGAAAATTTTAAATAACTCCTTAAAGTGACAAATACTTGGTAAAAAAAAAAAAGACAGATACAAATACACCTTGAAAACCACCTTAATGCAAATTTTATTGAGATCAAATTTGATCATAAGTTGTGAATAAATAATGAGGCTGGACCAACTCGCTAATCTTGTCTGTCCATCATTCAGTTTATGTTCTCAGTGGTTCTGTAAAAATCTCTTTACAAAAACATTTTGCAACATTAGGTCAGATTTGAGCTCCAGGTTTTGTTGTGAAAGTACCAGAAACTCTTCATTTGAAAGATTTTCTTCGACCCTTCGTCACCTTACAGTAACCTCATCTCACCGACTGTCGTTTTAGAAATATCACTCACATCTCCCCTGAGATTAAAGTAATCCCTGAAGGAGATATTTTGTAGATTCTGTTTTTAATCTATTTGATTAATTCTAGTCATATTATGAGGCTTTAAAAATGTTTACTGAAGTGCTGTATGGAAAAATCGTACAGGAAAACATACAGCATCACAAATGCTTTAAAACATAAATAAATCGTACTCGTACTCGTCGTCTTCCGCTTTATCCGGGACCGGGTCACGGGGGCAGCAGACTCAGCAGAGACGCCCAGACGTCCCTCTCCCCAGATACCTCCTCCAGCTCCTCCGGGGGAGCCCAAGGTGTTCCCAGGCCAGCCGAGAGTCATAGTCCCTCCAGCGTGTCCTGGGCCGTCCCCCCGTGGCCTCCTCCCGGTGGGACGTGTCTGGAACACCCCGAGGAAGGCGTCCGGAGGCATCGGTGTAGATGCCCGAACCACCTCAACTGGCTCCTCTCGATGTGGAGGAGGGAGCGGCTCTACTCCGAGCCCCTCCGAATGGCCGAGCTCCTCACCCTATCTCTAAGGGAGTGCCCGGCCACCCTACGGAGGAAGCTCATTTTCAGCCGCTTGTATCCGGGATCTCGTTCTTTCGGTCATGAGCCCAAAGTTCATGGGGCCATAGGTTTGGGTAGGAACGTAGACCCCCCCACCGGTAAATCGAGAGCTTCGCTTTTCGGCTCAGCTCTCTCTTCACCACAACGGACCGCACAGTGCCCTCATTACTGCGGCAGCCGCCCCTGATCCGTCTGTTGATCTCCCGCTCCATTCTTCCCCCACTCGTGAACAAGACCCCGAGATACTTGAATTCCTCCACTTGAGGCAGGAACTCCCCTCAACCTAAGAGGACAAGCCACCCTTTTTTCCCCGGTCGAGTACCATGGCCTCCCGACTTGGAGGAGCTGATCTTCATCCCAGCCGCTTCACACTCGGCTGCGAACCACCCCAGCGCATGCTGTAGGTCTTGGCTAGAGGGGGCCAGCAGGGCCACGTCATCTGCAAAAAGAAGAGACGAAATCCACTGGTCCCCAAACCAGACCTCCTCCGGCCCTTGGCTGTGTCTAGAAATCCTGTCCATAAAAGTTATGAACAGGACCGGTGACAAAGGGCAGCCCTGCCGGAGTCCAACATGCACCGGGAACAGGTCCGACTTAGTGCTGGCAATGCGGACCAAACTCCTGCTCCGCTCGTACAGGGACCGGATGGCCCCTAATAAAGGGCCCCCGATTCCATACTCCTGGAGCACCCCCCACAAGGCATCACGAGAGACACAGTCGAATGCTTTCTCCAGGTCCACAAAACACATGTGAACCGGTTGGGCAAACTCCCATGAACCCTCGAGTACCCTGTAGAGGATATAGAGCTGGTCCAGTGTTCCACGGCCGGGACGAAAACCACACTGCTCCTCTTGAAGCAGAGGTTCGACTATCGGCCGGACTCTCCTCTCCAATACCCTGGCATAGGCCTTACCAGGCTGAGGAGTGTGATCCCCCTGTAGTTGGAACACACACTCCGGTCCCCTTTCTTATGAAGGGGGACCACCACCCCAGTCTGCCAGTCCAGAGGCACTGTCCCCGACCGCCACGCAATGTTGAAGAGCCGTGTCAACCATGACAGCCCTACAACATCCAGAGATTTGAGGTACTCAGGGCGGATATCATCCACCCCCGAAGTCTTGCCACTGCGGAGCTTTTTAACCACCTCGGTGACTTCAGCCTGGGTGATGAAAGACTCCAACCCCGAGTCCCCAGCCTCTGTTTCCACCAGGGAATGCGTGATGGCAGGATTGAGGAGATCCTCGAAGTACTCCTTCCACCACCCGATAATGTCCCCAGTCGAGGTCAGCAGCCTCCCACCCCCACTATAAACAGTGTTGGCGAAGCACTGCTTCTCCCTCCTGAGGCGCCGGACGGTTTGCCAGAATCGCTTCAAGGCCAACCGGTAGTCCTTCTCCATGGCCTCACCGAACTCCTCCCAGGCCCGAGTTTTTGCCTCTGCCATAGCCCGGGCCGCAGCACGCTTGGCCTCACGGTACCCGTCAGCTGCCTCAGGAGTCCCACAAGCCAACCACAGCCGATAGGACTCCTTCTTCAGCTTGACAGCATCCCTTACTGCCGGTGTCCACCACCGGGTTCTGGGATTGCCGCCGCGACAGGCACCGCAGACCTTGCGGCCGCAGCTACGGGCAGCAGCCTCGACAATAGATGCGAAGAACATGGTCCACTCGGACTCTATGTCTCCAATATCCCCCGGAATCTGGCCTAAGCTCTTCTGGAGGTGGGAGTTGAATACATCCCTGGCCGAGGGCTCCACCAGGCGTTCCCAGCAGACTCTCACTATGCGCTTGGGCCTGCCAAGTCTGTCCGGCTTTCTCCTCCTCCAGCGGATCCAACTCACCACCAGGTGGTGATCAGTGGACAGCTCAGCCCCTCTCTTCACCCGAGTGTCCAAAACATGCGGCCGAAGGTCTGATGATACGACAACAAAGTCGATCATTGACCTCCTGCCTAGGGTGTCCTGGTGCCAAGTGCACTGATGGACACCCTTATGCTTGAACATGGTGTTCATTATGGACAATCCGTGACTAGCACAGAAGTCCAATAACAAAACACCACTCGGATTCAGATCGGGGAGGCCATTCCTCCCGATCACGCCTCTCCAGGTGTCACTGTCTTTTCCCACATGGGCGTTGAAGTCCCCCAGCAGAATAATGGAGTCCCCGGGAGGGGCACTATCCAGCACCTCCGACAGGGACACCAAGAAGGCCGGGTACTCCGCACTACCGCAAGGCCCGTAGGCCGAAACGACAGTCGGAGACCTACCCCCAACCCGAAGGCGCAGGGATGCGACCCTGTCATCCACTGGGGTAAACCCCAACACGAGACGGCTGAGCTGGGGGGCAACAAGCAAACCCACACCAGTCCGCCGCCTCTCCCCGTGGGCCACTCCAGAGTAGAAGAGAGTCCAGCCCTCTCCAGGAGATGGGTTCCAGAGCCCACGCTGTGCGTGGAGGTGAGCTCGACCATTTCTAGTCGATATCTCTCGAACCCCCCAACACAAGCTCAGCTCCTTTCCCCCCGGCAAGGTAACATTCCACGTCCCTAGAGCCAGCCTAAGCATCCGGGGATCGGGCCGCCGAGGTCTCCACCTTCGTCCGCCACCCAATCCTCTTTGCACCGGTCCCTCACGGTTCCCCCTGCAGGCGGTGGGCCCACTGGGGGATGGCCTCGCGTCTCTCGTTCGGGCTTGGCCAGGCCGGGTCCCGCGAGGAGCAACCCGGCCACCAGGCGCTCTCTGGCGAGTCCCGACCCCAGGCCTGGCTCCAGGGTGGGACCCCGGCTAGTCTTCATGAAAGATTCTTAAATATATCATGAGGGAATATTATAAAGGACTGAATACATTTTTGAACCAAAACTGTGTTTTTTAAGGTGAAACCTAAAAATAAGATGTGTTGGTTGCAGCCTAATAAGAAAGTGGAAGCCCATTATATAATTTATAAGGTAGGGCTGTGAAGGCTCAGTCTCTTCTGTGCTCCAGCCTTGACCCTGAGATAACTAAAAGCAAACGATTTTATCTATGTGGCATGAAAAGCTAGAAGAGGATGCAAAGACTCAAATGAGCTAAACCATTAATGTCTCCTATAGTTTTTCTAACACAACATTTTCAATCCCAACACACTAGTAAAGGGATGCAGGTTAGGGGGATGTGATGAATTTTTGTTAAAGTTAAAATACCACATTCATATGCTTTAGCATCATAGGATTGTGTATCACAGAAATTGCAGTATTTTATTTGTATTTGTTGTTTGTTTTTGAAACTATTTATATTCGTTCATTCTAAAACATCAGACTGGACATTTTGTTGGGTTCTAAATGTTTCGATAATTTTTTGTCGAACATTTGCACTCCCACAGCAGACAGAATATCAAGATGTAGGATATTGTATAAAATAAATTCATACATTTCTGTCTTGCAGATAAACATCTGTTAAGTTGTCTGATTAAAGGTAGATATATTGTTTATTTCAATATTGCGGTCGGGGAACAAAGAGATATTTATGACACCCCAAAATGTGTATTCATTTATTGCAACTCAGTCACAAACGGATCGGCCAAGATGGATGTCAGTGTGTGTAAAAGGATTCTACTGTATAAATGAGAACATGTTGCCATTAAATATTCATTATTTGACCATAAATAAACAGTAATAAAACAGTTTGCTATCTGCTAATGAAAGCCTGTAGTTTCTCTTTTAGTTTGTGGTTTAAAGTAGTTGAGGCATTTGGCATAAAGCCAAAAAAAATTCACCACATGTTGGTTTTCCCACTCTGTTTTACATAACATGTTAATTAATTAATTGATTTAAGGTAAATATTTCCGTCTGTACCAGAGGAAGGTCCATACACCCTTTTGTGCTAAAAACAGGACCATCCTGAAAAACAAACTTTTGTCTTGAGTCTGCAAAAGGCTTGAGGCTGGGGTGGAGGTTGACCTTCCAGCAGGACAGCTATCCTAAACATACAGCCAGAGCTACAGTGGCACGGTTTAAATCGATGTATAAGCTTATGTTAAAATGGTCTAGTGAAAGTCCAGTTGGAATTCGTTTTGAGAATCTGTGACAGGACTTGAAACTTTCTGTTCACATATGCTATCCATCCAATCAGACTGAACCTGAGCTAATCTTCAAAAAGAGTAGATAAAAATAAAACACATTGAAGTTTGTGGTTGTAAATGTAAATGTGAAGACTTTTAAAACTGACAATTGCTTCTTATTAAAAAAAACCCAAAAACATTCAGTTCTGTTTTGTTGTTTATAGGGCTTCTTAAAGGACACAGCTGTTGCAGTGACATGGGCAACCGATGTTCTTTCACACCCCGTGGAGATAACACTAGAGTCCTGCCTGAAGTGCCAAGCAGAAAATGACTCAGCGAAATGGAATCGGGGGCTCGAGTGATCCCAGTCACCACTCGGAGACCTCCAAGGCTTTCGAGCTGGCCAACGGTTTAGACCACGACGTGGTGCAGTGGGACTCTGACAGTGAGAAAGGTCGAAGGAGTGAAACCGCAGACCCCCTGGCTATAACAGGAGGAGCCATCACAGCTCCGGATGGTGGTTGGGGCTGGGTGGTGCTGGTTGCAACCATCCTGGTCCTGGCTTTGACCCTAGGATTCCCCTCCTGTGTGGGAATCTTCTACACAGACCTGCAGAATGAGTTTCACGCGTCCAACAGCGAAACGTCGTGGGTACCCTCCATCATGACGTCAGTGCTTCATGCAGGAGGTAAACTGGCCGAGTCAGGGTTATCTCTAAAGTCCAACACTAACATGTGAACCCATTACATCCTGATCAACCATTATAATAAGCTAGAGATATTGGTGAGGTTAATGACTGAGGCTGCCGTTATATTAACAACTACAAATGTAATAACACCCTTTGAGGCTGCCCTTTTGTACCCAACAGAGGGTAGTGTAAATGCTTCTTTCATTCGGGGTAACATGTGAAAGCTGAGAGGGAGAATTTGAGTGTTTTGAACAGTCTTGCTGTGTTTGTGTTAGTTTAGATTAGATTATTTCATGAGAACCTGCAGCCAGCTTTTTTCCCAAAACCCATACTGACAGAGTATCATTTTTCACAGAGGTGTGAGGGTTATTGCTTTTGCCTTTTTCATCCATCTATTATTATTTTTTTTTTACCTGCTTAATCATGTTTAGAGACCCAGACGGACTGGAGCCTGTGGTTCTGGTCAGTAGTTTACATACACTCATCTTTGGCATGAGTGTCATGTTAATTTGGGGCTTTGATTGTTACAATTTTTTTTTAAAGGGTGGAAGGATTGTACAACAAATAACTTTAATTAATGTTAAAAACAAGAAATGGGTAAAAACATTTTAATTTATTGTGGATTTTTTGATTGTCCTGACAGTAAAATGATTAGTATAAGTTTGAATTGATCACATACCCTTCCTCACTTATATTTGGTTTGGAAGTAACGGAGAAACCACTGTCACTATTAGTAAGCTTCTGGCATAATTCTGGCTGGATATTTGACCACTCTCCTCAACAGGAATGGTAGAGTTGTTTCAAATTGGTTGTTTTTTTTTCTGACACAGATGAGACTTTTAAGCGCAGTTACATTTTCAACTGGGTTTTGGTCAAGGCCATTCCACAAGCTTAATGTTGGCCTCTTTTATCTATTCCTAAACCAGCTCTGATGTGCAATTCGGATCATTGTCCAGCTGGATCAACCAGTTGTGTCGAAGTTTCTATCATCTAGTTGAGGATTTGAGAAAGTTGAATAAATTGGAGGTAGCCTTCTTTCTTTATTATTCTATCCACCTTGCACAATGGTAGTAAAACAGACCCTCAGCATGAAGCTGCCACCACCATGCTTGACAGTTGGTACAACCTTGTTGTGACGCATTGAAAGTAGTCATAGTTTAGAGCCTAATCTTACTGGACTGTCAAATTTTTATGAAGATTTTTTTTTTCCTGTGAATTGAAGCAGGGAAAAATGTAAATGAAAGAATCTTTACATACTGCAGATTTCATGTAAAGATTTGATCTCCATTAAAATAGAGTTTATGCGAGAAATGATGAGAGAGTCAAACAGATGAGAGGGTTAAGGCAGGCAAAGTCCAGGTTGCAAATGCTTGGTGATGACATAATCCCTAAGATAAATAATGCATGAGGCCACTAGAAATATCTTTTGTTTTATTTCAGAAGAACTGAATAAACTAGAGCTAATTTTTTATTTAATTCAGAATAATAAGACGATGAAATGTGAAATTATTTGCTTTTTAACTTGTTTGAACTGAACTTAGAACTATTTCTTGATGTGGGTGAACTTGCAGAACAGTGAGTAATAACAAAGCCAATGTTTACATATGGAAAGGGATTAAATAGTTCAGTGAATATGCATTATTTTATTGTAAATCCTTTGTAGGTAGAACTTGCATCAGTGGTTTTGAGTCTCTTATTTTGGAAAACTGGGTTTTTTTTCACAGTCCTGCAAAGGTGTGTGTTGACTAATCAAAGAAGGATCTGTGCAGCCAGTAATGTCAACTTCCTCCTTTTATCACAATTTCATTCAAACTGAGTGTGAAACATTAAACAGGGTGGGAAGTATGTAACTTGTGCACACCCTTATTGAAATACCAGGTTTTTGGGACAGAAAATAGACCATTATAGATTTTTTTTAAAAACTTTTTTCCACCTTCAAATGTGACGTATATCTAGTACAATTCAACAAAAAAAAAAAAAAAATCTGTTAGAAGGAAGAACATCAAGGTTGAGTAAGCTCTGCACACCTGTAAACTAATACTATGGAAATTCTTGCCTTTCTGTCATTATCTCTCCTGTTTGCTGAGGAACAAAGAAGGGAAAATATACTAATGGAAATGTAACGAGAATTTCAGGTTTACTTGGATCAGGCAGCAGGTCTATTTTTTTTTTTTTGTAATTTGTGTCTTAACATTTGTGTAGATTATCTTGCAAATTTCTACTTATTCCATTTGTGGATTCTTCGGAACTAAGAATATTTAGTTGTAAAGAGAACTGCTGTTTGCATCCACATCTTGTCAAGGTTAACATGACGGAGCGACAAAAAGTCAGATGCATCAATAATGACCTGAACATGGAGATGTGCGCAGCATTAATGCCAACCTCATAGCTAGTGTATGCATGTTTTTTTATTTTTTTTTATTTTGGCGGCACTTGGAGGATATGCTGGAAATCTATTAATGATTTGAAAATAATTATTGTTTAAATTGGAGACAGACGCCTTATGATTAAAACATCCACATGTATGTGGCTACATAAGTGGATCAAAAGTGGTGTAGAAATCACCTTTAAAATCAATATCTTTAGTGTCATTAGAGGGTATAGCAAGCAGTCTGAAAGCAGCATCTATTTAGAGGCCAAACATGACGACTGGCTCAACAAACACTTTGATTTTCCAAGAACAATGGTTTTGGAACTGTGCTTGGAGTTGTAGCATCACACAGAGAGGAGCCCATACCTATACAGCTGCTGACTGTGCTGGGGTTCCTTACAACAGAGGCATTTCAGAGGCGCAGGCCGATCTGGACTGTGCCATTTAACTGTTAGCCAAGCCATGACCGCTGGATCCATGTCAGCTGATCAAATGCCCCTACCAGGCAGTTACCCCTACCATACAGACCAAAATTACAGCTCAATTTGTAGCAAGAGACTACTTTTGTAATATATTTGGATGTCTGACTAGATTGCACAGACATTGCTAAAATCACCATCACATTATGAATCTGTTCAACAGGAAACATTTGGATTCAGTCCATGTACAAACTAAAAGTGATTGACAATGAGTAAAGTTTGAAATCTCTCACTTCTCACTTTCTCTCCTGCCTGAGTTGGATGTGCTTTGGAGATGGGCAGCCACCCTCTGCTTCACTTCAGGTGCTGATAACGCTAATCCCATAGGACAGCATGTCAGTGAAAATGCTTTTCTGTGTCTTGACCTCATTTAGGAGCCTCTCCAAGTCACAGTGTGAAGTTCCTCTTCTCCACTGAATTCATGTCATGTCAATTTAGATTCAATGCCTACAATACATTTTGTGCATCTGCCATAGACCAAATCTAAACAAAAACATGTTTTACTTTTTGATCAAATTGGGTACAGTACCTACTAGAGCTGTTGCATTAACAGTTACAGTTGGGTTTTGAGTCAAATGTAATGAATTTTGGAAGCAGGAATGCTTTGAAATGCTGCTAATCCCAAAGAAATGGGATAAGCACTGTGAGGTTTATCTTCATTAAGCTGCACAAAGCTGTCACTTCCTTTCCAATTTCATGAGTTAAAGAATCAGCAACTGTTAAAGTTCATATCAAGCACATAACCTAAAAACACTAAAAAAGAAAAAGTTGTAATAACTGGTGTATGTTTTGTGGGAATTGTTGGCTCAACAAAGTCTAAATGGTTGCTGGAAATATCCAGCAGCTCTGTAGCTTAGAAACAAAGTTGGGCAGTGTTAAATTTAATACCCCTCCCTGTGACATTTAACCAAGGGTGCCTCTGTATTTATACTCCGGCTTTCAAATCCAGTGTGAAACTTCCTCTTCATAAATATTATTTGTGGGCTGCTAGTAAAGGTACATATCATATTACAGATGAGAAAAACATTTCTGTACTATAAATTATGACTGCGACGTAAAAAGGTCTCACAAGCCAACAGATTTACAAACTGCTTTATGTTTGATATACAGCTTTTAAATACAAGACAGCAAACACATCGCTTAATTTCTTAGAAAGATCATTTGACTGGTCATGTGAGACAGGCAGCAGGACTAGGAAAACGGCCTCCCTGTGCCTCTTAAGCCTCTGCCCACTTCCGCTCCGGTATGCACTAAACTAAGAGCATTACATTTGATCCACAGGTCCCTTCTGCAGTTTGCTGGTGGGGAAGCTCGGCTGCAGGGCGACGGTCATATTGGGTGGGGTCCTGAGTGGGCTTGGAATGGCCGCCAGCTCATTTACCCACTCCATCACCGAGCTTTACATCACCGCCGGCGTGATTACAGGTCAGCAGGCACACAGCAAAGTGCTCTTCCCAGCTGACACAACAGCTCAAAGTTAACTGAGAAAAAGTCCAGCTTGTTCTACTGTCTAAAATCTGTCAAATGTAAATAATCCTCAGAGTTTTTCAAAAAGCAGTTTAAGATCATTAGTTCTCATGAAGTCCGTCCACAATTTCATTGTTTATATTTAATGTGTCATAAACTAAACCTCCATTATTTATCAAAATGTTGGTATTCCTATGTTATTTTATTCTAGTTTCTCAGCTATTTTAAACTTGATTATCTGCTTGTATAACTGCCAAAACATCAGTCAACTTTAGCACATACATTTTTTTAAAGATGCTTTTCAGTTGTTTTGCACTTTTTTAATATTTGGAAATATTTTTCTGGCAGACACAATGTATTGAGGAGTAAAACTGCGTAAGTATCAACTGCATGTTATTGTGTGAAGAAGACTCTAGATTGGCTATTTTTGGTGGCAGTGAGGTGTTTGAAATAAAGTAAGAGAAAAAGCAGAGAAGCAAGTACTTTTTTATGACGCATCGAGATCTTCGTCAGCGAAGGTTGGACAGAGTTGTGTGAAGCTGTTGATTTATTGTTTTGAGCTTTTAACCTTGGTCTGCAATGCAAGATGCTGGTTTTAGAGGTTTTATTAGAAATCTTGTCAGAAAGCTCAGAAATATTGTAAGAGTCCTCATTCTGCAGAACAGGTGTTGTCAATTATTTTTTTCATCAAAAGCTATACAACTAAAAAAGGGGCCATCCATGATTTTAGTTCTGGGTCAGCCTCCCATTGCTTTCTCTATATTTGTTTTGTATTTTCCTCTCTTCTGCATGAGGCTGTGTCTCAACCTCAAGTCAAAGCTTTACAGTAAATACCTCTGCTTCTAATATTGATGATTAATGATGGTTAAAAAAATGTGTGTGCAATCGAGCTTTATAAAAAGATATCAGATATAAACAGATATCAGAAGATCTGAGCACTGCCTTGTTTTTTTTAGATATTAAAAATAACATTTTCACTTTGTTTCAGGACTTGGCTTCTGCTTCAGTTTCCAACCAGCTGTGACCATCCTGGGACACTACTTTGTGCGTCGTCGTGCGTTTGCCAACGCCATGTCCTCCACGGGAACGGCGCTGGGACTCTGCACTCTGCCTTTCCTGGGAAACTACCTTAACACTGAGTTCGGCTGGAGGGGGAGCTTTCTTATCCTGGGGGCTGTCCTGCTGAACTGCTGTGTCTGCGGAGCTGTGATGAGGCCTCTTCAGCCCAAGAAGCATCGCGGCCAGCCGCTGATAAACCACACACCTCCGCAGTTAGAAAAAGAGGCAAAGCAGAGAGGAAGGTTTAGGACCATAAGCAGGTTTTTGGTGGCCTCCCTGAAAGAACACATGGCCTTTGATCAGTTCTGCAACAACCGGCGTTATTGTGTATTTGCCATAGGCATCACCTTTATGATGCTGGGGTTTGTGGTGCCATTGGTGTATCTGGTTCCTTATGCCACGGCACACGGCATGGAACCGAGCCAGGCCGCACTTCTGCTCTCCATCCTGGGTATTGTTAACATTGTGGTGCGGCCACCCTTTGCCATCATATTTAACATGCCCTGGTTCAAAGGGCGGCACATTTATGCCTTTGCCTCCGCTTTGCTGTTCAATGGGCTCAGTAACAGCATCTGCTGCATTGGGGCCAGCTTCCCTATACTGCTGGCATATGTGGTCATGTACGGGCTTTCAATGAGCGTGGTTGGATCACTGATGTTCACAGTCCTGATGGATATAGTGGAGATGAGCCGCTTCCCTTCGGCGCTGGGTCTGCTAGCTGTCATGGAGAGCATCACGCTGCTAATTGGACCTCCACTGGCAGGTAAAATACAGTCAGAACACGGAGTAGGGGGAAGATTTGAGCTATAGATAAGCTTACAATGAAGTACACAAGTGTATTATAGTCAGGAACTGTGTAAGCAATGTTTTACAATATGTAGTTACTAAATGTTTCAAAGGGATTTTTGATTTCTTTTCTGCAGAGCACGGATGGATCAGAGTTTAGTCTAAAGATAGAGGCGACTTCATAAAAAGAAGGTCCCATTTATACTTCCAGCTCACAAAGCAAAGACCTATTGCCACAAAATTTTGCCACAAAAGTTTATGCACAATTGTTTTTACGCAATGTTTTCTTTAGAACTGAGGCTTTCACCTCAGTCGAGGTAACCTTTGGTTTTGCTTGCATGTGCACACTGTTGAAACAAGCAAAACACAATTTCATAATAAAAGAGTAGATTTCCCCCTGAAGGTCATGAACACTGTAAAAGTATACCAGAAACAAAATAGCACGCAAACACTGTTGTAGCTCTTATTTAAAGACTGGAATGTCCAGTTTCTTTTGTTTAAATCCAAAAGACTTGAGGGAATCTGATACAAGAAACATTTGGTTCAGAAAAAATATAAATTTTTTAAAACTACAAAGCTTGTTCATACAGTAAATTCATTTGTAAGTCTGTTATTTATTACAGTGTTATAATTTTGATCAATTCCATTATCAGGAATGTAGAAAAAAACTCAAGTTTATAGTCGTGGTCTAAAAATGAAATTATGTAGATTTATTTAATTTCAGAAAATAATTTTTAAAAAAAAGTCAAGCTCAACTGTTTATGAAAATTCAAATAAACAGCACATGTTAGACCAGGGGTGCCAAGGTTCAGTTCTCAAGAGCTACTATTCATCATTGAGCTGCATCTCTGCTCCAACACACCTAAATCAAATATTGGAATGTCCTCATCATTCAGCTCTGCAGAGGCTTGGTGACGAGATATTAATTTGATTACAATGTGCAGGAGAAGGGATGCATCTAAAAGTTGCAGGATAGTAGATCTCAAGGACTGGACGTGGGCACCCCTGTGTTAGACTGTCAGTCCTCGCTAAAAAACAAGTATAATGCAAAACAAGCCTAAATCATCACACACACACACCCCAGCGGACTGCTTGACAGTCAATATAAGGTGTTTTTGCTGAAAAGCTGTGTTTAGTTTTATCCAAACATTATGGCCAGACCTGTCTCCAAAGCATCTTTTTGTAGAAGTCTACAGATGCAACTTTGAAAACCTAAAAGTCATACTGCCATGTTGTTTTTTAAGAGTAGAGGCTTTCTCCTTCAACTCTTTGAAACAAGTCACACTTGTTCAGTTTCTTTCATGTGATGAATATGTACGATGCTAACAGAGGCCTGTAGGGCCAGACATGGACTTCTTGGATTTTTTACTGTTTCTCCGACCATTGCAAAATCTGGGGTGAATTTGCTGGGTCATCTGCTCCTAGGATGAAAATATTTCTCCCTTTTGTGAATAATTGGTCTCAATGGAGCATTATTGATCTCAAACTTTGGGACATGGCCTTATTATTCTTCTCAGATTGATAAGCACCAGCAGTTGCTTATTTAGGGTCATTTTTGTGATATTCTTGTGCCTTGGCATAGTGGCAGTACAGACCCGTATGCTTCAGACCAGCTAACTAATATGGGGGTGGTCACAGTTGCTGATGATCAGTTAAATAATGCACTTGATCAGCTTCGCCTGGCTCATACTTACTTTCATAGTTCCTTTAGAAACAGGAAGATTCAAAATGCAGTTTCTGTTTTCTGTCTGTGCATTATTGCTTAGTTTTTGCTAAATAAATGATGACATGTTGGAATTTGTCAGGTATTTTTGTTTATGGTAAAAACATTAGAGTTGGAAAAAGGCTGAACCAGTATTTTTAGGTGGATAATGGCTTGCCATAACATGGCATTTTGGAACAAACAAAAAAGAAATGATGATTCGAGGATCATTTGTTTAGCTTTTTTGTGTGTTTGTGGTAAGTTGAGCCCCTGATCAGTATTAAATGGACAAACTCTAGTTTCTCTTTTAATTACATATAAGCAACAAATAAGCAGCAAAACAATATTTTACAAACTGGGAAATATGGCCCCTCACCTGTAATGTTCCATCCTCATATGAAGAAGTTCCCATGTTTGCAGTCTGATTCAGCAGATTGCAGCCTGTTAAAACAGAGTTAATAAAACTATTGTGTGCTTCAATATAGAGTAGTGGGTGTGCCCAGAGGCAGAGGGAGAAAAAAAATATTTAAGAACCCCCTTGCTCAGGGTTCGGATGACCGATATGCTTTCTGTGGCAGGCTGCTATTTAGATGACCAGTGAAGTAACCTCAGCAGCAAGGCACAACAAGATCAGCTTACTCATGCAGAACATATGAGTCGCTTCACTGCTGAGGTTCAACAATAACAGCTCTTTAGCTAGTCTTCATTTTATATTTATAGGAAACATTCATAGAAAAGATGATTTAATAACTTATTTTACACAAGGTTAGATCGTAAGAAAAACTGAGGTACTCTTGTATTTCATTTTTTGACATTGCTGAAAATAAATGATTGTCTGTTACCAGATGTCGCTTTTGTGAAGCTGATCTGTTATGTACCTAAATACCAATTTAAAGTGATAACCAAATAAAACAAAGATTTTTCATTTTTAGTTTAGTCTCAACCAAAAGAGAAACAAATCTTTGAATTCAAATCGAGTAATTAATTCTTAATTTATAATTTCTTTTTCTTCATTTATTACATTTTTAATTGTTTTTTTTTTGTATAATCTATAATATATTAGTCACTGAAAATTTCCACACAGGTAATTTATATTTCACATTCACTGGTATACTGTACAGCCTGACCCCATGTTCTGTACACAACAACACACTTTTATCCTCTATGCAGAAAACACTGGCCAATATTTCCCCTAAAGTGGATACAGTTTGTAATAGAAGTCTTTCAGTTTCCAGCAAAAATTCTTTTCCAAACACAAAATTGCTTAATTTTGCCACAAAGTTGTAAAGCCATTCAGTTTGAGGTTGGATATTAATCAGGCATTAACCCCATTCATGAGTGCTGAATCTGGAGCAAACTGGGTGTGACGGCATTCTCAGATCCAGTCTTTGAAGACAGATTGCATGGAAAAAATACCGTCTGCTGAAAACTGATGACAATTTTCCCACTAAAGCAGAACAAGGGGCAAAAAGGGACCTCCTGCAATGCTGGCTTTCTAAATAAAAATGGTGAAGGATGACACAGATGTTTTTCATCTTCTCTTTTAATGATGTCTGCCTGATATTTATTTTTAGGGATGCACAATAAATCGGGATTGGCCAATGTTGGTCAGTTTTTAACACGGCGATATCTGTCCGATAAGTAAAACTGGGCCTACATTAATAATCAGTGTTTATTTCCAATCTTGTTGCCGTTTGTGTATGTATTTGGAGAGGGGGGTTGGTCATTTGGTGTTTGGCTGTGTGTTGGTGATAATGATGCAGTCCAGGATTGTGGGGTGTTTAACTGAAGCTGAGAACTGGGTTTATTGCACCAATTGGGTGAGGTGAAAGGAGTATTTGTCCCTCTGGGCTATTGGTGTTGAGGCTGAGATGGGAAGCTGTGGAGGGAGAGGTGGATTGATTGAGCAGCCAGACAGCACCCCACAATAGAAGTGAAATTAACTGGATGTAATTCTGAACAATTGTTTTAAGTTTATTTTTAACATTATTATTATTATTATTATTATTATTATTATTATTATTGGGGAGAAAAGGCTTATTTCCCAGTTCAAGAAGGTGGCTACAAGGAAGGAAAGTTTAGAACCACTGTTCTAGGGTAAATGGTAGGCAGCTTTCAATTGGTTGTTCTGCAGTGACCTGTGACATGAAACTTAAAAAAACTGACTTCCTGTTTCCTTTGTGACAGGAATTCTGGTGGACCACACAGGACAGTATTTCTACGTCTTTATTGCCTGCAGTTGCGTTGTTGCCTCCTCCAGTGTGTTCCTGATGTTGTCCTTCCTCTGGCTGGATAAAAAGGATCAGCTATCTGCTCAGCCCAAACCGGTGAAACCTGCATCCAATGCCTCTCCTGGCTGTGAGTGCAGCAGCCTGCCCTAGGAGGGAGACAAGGCCTCAGCCTGGGGACAGAGTACATCACCAGCCTTTGAACCTGCCTGCACTGTGTCGACGTGCACGGGCGCCACAGCTCTGGGCTCAGGCAGTTGTGCAGATCATTCGGGACAGCCTGCTAGCCAGATGTTGGGAATGGTTTGCACTGTTTGGTTACAGAGTTATAAACCAAAATGAACATATGTGCTCTTACAATATTAATGATTGTACAATTTATTTTTAAATGCTGCTGAGCTTATCCACGCGATCTGTCTCATTAGTCTGTCAATCATGCCAAGATGTTTATAAGAGAAAAAAACCCACAAATTTCTCAGTTTTTTAGTCAGTTTACTTTTCTCCAATCTCCAAAGACCAAAATCAGCATGACCCAGACAACCCCAGCAGAGCACCCTTGAGCTTTTCACTCCTCCTGCATTAAGTGATAAATACACTAAATGAAAAACTTTGTTTGCTACCTTGTTTGTAAAAACAACGTGTTGCTATGGTTTGATTTAGTGCCTGCAATTTTAAAGGTGTACACTGAAACTAAAGCACAAAGGGGAAAAGAAGCAACCATTTAAGAAATGCACAGATGTGGCACTATAAACCTTAATATTCTGCACCTTGAATTTGCATGATGTAGCATTAATAAAAGATGGTTTCTTAGTCATAATCAGACTAAATGTTAAACTTTTAGCTTAAGCTTTCTGGTGGGGGATCTGTTTTTTATTTTTTGTCTTTTAAAACCCTCTTTGTGAAAATGCAGAATTCCCATCAATGTCAGATGCTTTTGTTCTGCACAATCTATTATTATCCATCAGGTCCAGAAAGCTATTACTAAGGGTTTGGGTCTTTGCTTCATGTAAGTGTTCGGCACAATGAATAGTTTATTTCAATTGTTTGGTTTCCTGGCCATGACAAAACTTTTGGGTTTTGTAAGCAAAATTTCAGTAATGTTAAATTTGGGGGCAAAACAGCATTGTTAATTCTGAATCACTTCTGATGTGAGCTTGGGATCATTGGAAAACTCAGTTCTGTCCAAGTTTGAACCATATAACTGAATTTTAAGTGAAGCTGAAAAACTTTGAGATCAGTACCACTGCCAGCAAGATGGATTAACAGCATAATGCCCCGCCGCCATGTTTAACGGTGCACAGTGTTTTAACGTTTGAAAGTCTCACCTTGATTTATCCAAACATACTTCTCTAACTTTGGTCAAATTCCTCTCTTTGCCTAACCATATAATTATTATCCAGAATGTACTGCATCTGGATCGTCAGTGTGAGCAGTTGTAGGTTTCAGTGGAGCTTAAGGTTGTTCATTTTAGAGCAGGAGCTTGCTTTCTTTTTAATCTCTGAGTATATACAGGCAAGCTGTCTTAAAGACTAAACAAATATGAAAAATCAATGAAGCTTTGTTTTAACCACACTTCCAGTGTGTTATAAGGGACTGACAAACCCATAGGACAACCTGGAAGGTCGCGGAGACTGACACCGAAGCTTATGCATGCATAAAAATTTCCCTAGAAAATAAAGAGCAAAGAATTAGGCTACCACGAGCATGCTTAGCTGCAGCACCCTACAGAGACTACTACACTGCTGCTGTGAGGTTTACAGGTCTACTCGGGTTGTGCAAAATGTGAATTCAGTCAAGAACGTCAAATGTAATAGAAAACTAAAATAGCATAAAATCTCTAACACCTTAGAGTCAATGTAGTAGTAAATAAAGATTTCAAAAGCCTAGATTGACATGACGTTTATATTTTATAAAATTTCTCAGCTGGAATATTATTTCAATAATTCAGGGTTATCATAACAGCTGAAACTCTCCTTAGCCGGGGTATAACACTCTGCAGTCTACCATTCAGGAGTGTCCTGTAACCCATGTCATATGTTTCTGTGGTAGCTCTTAAAACACCAAGTCTTGTTCACCTTTTTCTACCACAGTTTTCCTTCCATATAGCTTTCCATCAATGCCCCTTGATAAAGCACTGAACAGCAAGCAATCTTTAGTAGTGCCAGTTTTTGGCTTGATGATCATCTGCTGGACGATTATCAAGTCAACAGCGCTCCCGTCAGTTGTGTAGACCTCAATCAAGGGGTGTATCTGTGTTTCACATTTTTTGATTAAATCACTGAAATAAAGATAATACTGTTTTTATTGAGATATATCTGTGTTTGAGTGCAGGGAACTATTTTAATTGGTAGTTTAAGTCTCCAACTGTTAAAGACATTATTGACAAACAATTGAATTTTGACACAATTCAAACTCAAGATATAGGAAAGGGTAAAATATATCCTGCCTCTATTACCAGCTCTTTTGTCAAATTGGTGATCTAAGTTAGCACTAGCTTTCACTTACTCCTTAGTGGGTAAAAAGTTAATGTTAGCTTAAGTGAAAAAAAAAAAACTTTTTCTAATGTAAACCAATGTCATACAGGTCTTTGTTCATTCATTCTATCATGGAACAGTGCCTTTTTACATTGCTGGCAATTTTAAAAAACACGATCCTCAGCCGCTTACTTTTCACAAATGATCTCTTATCACGTTTCATACTTTACAAAGTTTGAAATGATCAGAGAGGTTAGAAAAAGGAAACTACTCCAACATGGCAGTTTATCTTTTCAATAATAACTTGTTTCAGTTAACGGTGAAATAATCACACCATCCGTATACGTTTCAAGCTAATAAAGCAGCTAGAAACAGTTGAGCATTAAATAAACTTTTCAGGTATCAGATGTGTTGTAGTATAACTATAACCAAACATTTATTTGTTATCAGAGAATGTATTAGCACTTTTTGTCTTGCTATTTACCAAATTGTACCTTCATAAATTCTTTATTTATACATTATAATTTAGGGGAAATAAATAGTTGAATTTTGAAACTTGTGTAATTGTTTTTCTTCGTGTGTGTGTCATTCTTAAATTCTGGTTACAAACTGTGTGAATCCCTTTGTGTAATAGGGGGACAGACTATACGGTTTTACCGTAAACACATGGCCACTCATCAGATCTGGCAGGACAGGCAGCAAGAGCATTAATAAGAGAAGCAGCCAAGGAGCTAATGGTTACTCTGGAGAGGCTGCAAAGATCCTGAGCTCAAGTGGGGGAATCTGTTGAAAAGACATGTATTGGTCGTGCACTCTGCAAATCTGGCTTTTATGGAGGAGTGGCAAATGGAAAACAATATGTTCCACTTAAAGTTTGCCTCAATCCATGTAGAAGACACATGAACATGTCAGGTAGAACTTTCTGGCATGCACACAAAATGCTACATGTGGCAGAACTCTTAACATAGCTCTCTAAAGAAACCCTGTTAAAACATGGTGGTGGCAGCATTATATTGTGGGGATGCCTTTTTGAGCAGCAACAGGGAAGCTGGTTAGGGTTGATAGAAAGATGGATGCAGCCAAATACAGGTAAATTCTGAAAGAAAGCCTGTGAGAGGCTGCAAAACAAGACAGGGTGGATGTTCACCTTCCAGCACCGAAGGAGCGAGCCTAAACACCCAGCCAGACCTAGCTTGGAATGGTTAAGATTAAAGCATAAATGTGTTATAGTCGTCCAGTCAAAGACCTAAAACCAACTGAGAATGTGTGACCATATTTAAAGGTGTTGTTCACAGACGCCCTCCATCCAATCTGACCTAACTTGAGCTATTTTGTAGAGAAAAGGTTGGAAACTGTATTGATTTTAGGGAAGGCCCTCACTCTTCTTGACATTGCACACTACCGTCATCTTGTGGCTAAAAAATCCTTGCAACTGTTCAAAACTTTCATTGCAAACTTTATTACTGTTGTAGAGTAAGAGACAACCTAGTGAAATGAGAAAACTGTTAAAGAAGCAGTTATGTTCTTGTTTTTTTATGTACCTTAATAAATAGCAACCGAATGTAAACAAATCAAACTGAAAGTGAAACCGAAAGTGGGTCAGCAAGCAGCTAGTAGCTAGCTGCCTGTGGATAGGCGGTGGAGAGCGGTAAGTTAATCAGATCTGTTTAAATAACAGCATAGGACTTATAGGTTGAAATAGGTAAATGTTAAATGGCTCACAGGTTTACGGTGCACCAAGAAGCTTTTAACACCTGAAGACTGTAGCCACCTGCTAGCTAAAATGGAGATCCAATAATACAGTGCTTTTATTGAGGCTGTTTTCATACATGCGTTTCAAAAAGCTAGCAAATGACAACTATCAACTGTTTTACATTTCTAAAGGAAAACACTTAAAGGTTGTGCTGGGTTTTCTTTGCTTACACAGCACAGGTGAAATTAGCTTAATGTGCTCCTAACCGACTGACTGTGAATGAAAAGTGTTTAATAAGTAGAAACTATCAGATGATGTGAAAACTCAGGCTAATTCATCTAACGCTCACATTTTGGTTTTGTCGGAAACTTGGCTAAAGAAATCCAAAACATACAAAAAGATTGCCATGAAATGTTGCAATGAATTTAGATGTGACCGTCCCAAAAAAGGTGGTGGCATTGCGACATATGTCAAACAGAAGCCAGGCAAGGCGAGTTTATATGTAGCACATTTGAGTAGCAAGACAATTCAAAGTGCTGTACACGAAAAAAAGAAAAATAGACATAATAGGAAAACTACATTACAGTGGCAGAAAGGTAATTAAATAATTAACGAATACAAATAATTAAAGAGAAAAAATAATAATAGAATAATAGAATAATTAAAATTATAAAAAAGATAAAAAATGAAAAATTAATGATAAAATGATTGATAAGAAAATAAAAGGAAAATTGGACAGAAATTCTTTGAGGTACAGGGAGCCAGTGTAGGGATTTTAGAACCAGGGTGATGTGCTCCACTTTCTTAGTTCTAGTGAGGACGCGGGCAGCAGCGTTCTGGATCAACTGGAGCTGTCTGATCCACTTTTTAGCCAGACCTGTGAAAACACCGTTGCAGTAATCAATTCTAAAGATGAACATATGAATTAGTTTTTCAAGGTTCTGCTGAGACATTAGTCCTTCAATCCTGGAGATGTTCTTTAGGTGATAGAAGGCTGACCTTGTTGCTGTCTTTATGTGTCTCTGAAGGTTCAGGTCTGAGTCCATCACTATACCCAGGTTTCGAACCTGATTGGTGGTTTCTAGCTGTATTAACTGAAGCTGTGTGCTAACTTTTAAACGCTCTTCCTTTGGGCCAAAAATGATTACTTCAGTTTTGTTTTGATTCAGTTGAAGAAAATTTTGGCACATCCATGCACTGATTTATTTCAAGCATTTACCAGGCGCTTGGATGGGTTCATAGTCACCTGGTGACATCGTCAGGTATAGCTGTGCGTCGTCTGCATAGTTACAGACCAGTCACGTCTTTCCTTAAATAGACAGTTTAAATTTTTGCTAATAGGTCCTTGTCAGCAATTAATCAGCTTTTAAATTTAGATTTTAATGAGATTCTTTTCACAGGTGATTTGAATTGGGACTGGCTATCCCGTCTCTGCTTGTTTTAAATCTGTTTGTAATAATTTTAATATAACATAAATCTTACATTTCCAGAGAATTCCTCTTTTCTTGACCTGTTCTAAGTATTCAAGTATTGGTGTACTTGCAAATAACATAAGGGATCCTTGTGCTATAGCCATTGTCAGACGAGCTCAACTTCTAAAACCAAGGCCTGAATTCATTCTAAAAACTTTTCTGTGAGCAAGCTTTCCATCATTATCTTTGGCACTTCAACTGATCAAGGATATCGCTCTTTGATGATGTAGAATTAGCTTGGAAAACTAACTATCTGCCCACAGACTCTCTCACTGTGTGTTTTTATCTATAAATGCATTCTTGGGCTTCTTACTACATTTTTATGCAGAAGTCAAAACTGAATTGCGTAAAAAAAGCCTTTACGTTTTCTGCTCCTGTTACCTGGAATAACATGCAAAACTGTCTTCTCTTGTAACTTTAGGGGGATTTAATTTTAAAGGGCAGAGAAATTTGCTTACTTGGTTCTTGTAAGAACTCTTACAAAAAGGTGCAGTTTTCCATGTGTTAAAATGAGGAATTCTGAGCTTTTTGTGAAGTTATACTTTAGTTTTGGTTTCACAATGACATTCCCAATCTTATAGCACATCAGCATCAGCACCTTGGCCAGGTCACTCTTGAATAAGAGGTTTTAATCTCAATGAGTTTTTACCTGGTTAAATAAAGGATATGAAGGAATGAATGAATGAATGAATGAAAAGGTTATACTTCTCATTATTTGAATATCCAGGCGCCTTATCCAAGAGCAGTCGAGGAGAAAGAAGTTATAAGAGCAATATCTTCATTTTTTATCTGTAGTTTAACAAATTCAGTAGATGATAGGAACTACTTAAACAAACAAAAAGTAGTTTATATACATGCACAGAATGATAAATATAGGTAAGTATAAGTAGTATACTAGTATGTATTATGGTCCTTTGCACAATGGTGTGTAAGGTCTTAAATAAGGGAGCTTTACCAGCTTCTGAAGTTATCTTAATATAATACGAAGTGTACATAAACACAAAACATATTCCACACTGATCTTTATTTATTAAAGATGGAGTCAAAATGATAAAGTTAGTCGAGAAAAAATTCAGTACACCCTTGCTGCCTCCATAGGATTTAGGAGGGAGAATACCTGCTAATCAAAATAACTTAAATAACTGATCATCATCATCAGGGGTTACCTCATTTGGAAAAAGTATGAATCTGTTGAAACATATTTGAAGAGGTGCCCTCATTAATATTGCACTGACAAATAATATTTTACTTTGCATAAGCCTGAAACATTTTTAACAAGAAGGCTTAATTAGATTGTAACAAGTTCAGCTGCTTCACACACTGAGGTTTTTACTGTGTTTGATATCTGGTTATGTTGCTTCATGGTAGCAGTGTGTGTTGGGTTGAGAAACCTTGTTATTAAACAGTAGATGGAAAATAATTATGTTCTGGGGAGTTTTAAGTGCTTGCATCAGAAACCTCCTGTCTTGATGCATGCACATGCTGTTTGCAGTCCCTCTAAGAGAATCACTTCTTGAGGTTTGTGATAATCAGTGGTCACGACCTGCGGTAAGTTGTGCAGGTACCTATTCAGAATATGGCTATTATATCGTAGTCAATATCAATGTAATACTTTTTATCAGTCAACATATTTAGATACAATCTGCATGTAAAAAAAGCTGATGTATGTGTAATATCTTGTTTCTTCTTGATCAGATTGAGCCTTAGCAGTCGGACCGACCATCAACGGAAACTAATGGGAGTGATAACATGGGCAATGTGCATCATTCTTCTCGATGTATTGCTGTCTTCAGCACAGTGGGCCGGGCTGCTGCTGCTGAAGTGCTCCAGCTGTGGCGGACTGGCAGGAGTGTGGGCCTTTGGACTGGTAAAGTGGGTTTTTCTCCATGTTTTAATCTCAGCACTGGCAGATAGAAAACACCGGCCATTACTTCATAGGTTTGCAGCACTCCTCTGCTTTATTGCTCCTGTGTTTGAAATTGGACGGGTCCTCACGGAATCTCCCTCGGAGCGGTACAGAGGACCTTCTCTTGACCCCATCATGCTGTTGTTGGGTGCTGCGTCCTCATCGCTGGCCTGTTTAATATGGGAAAAATGGCTTTCTCGTGATGGACAGATGAAAAAAGAGAATCTGGATACTAAACGTTTGCTTATGAGAGTGCTGACATACTTCAAACCAGACACTGTTCATTTGATTACAGCTTTTGGTTTCCTCATCATGGGAGTCATCTGTAAGTATAACTGGTGATATTTTCTTTACCTAAAATTTGTTAATATGCATGAGCTGGTAGCCTGGTAAGAGATTCTGAAAGTTTGATTACCTTGATTAAATACCACAATTACACTGCATCAACAAAAACAATTTAGAAAAAAAACATATTAAGCAATCTATTTTATTTAAAATTAAAGAGCAACATTTATTACTACAGTTGCTTTTAGCTGATAAATTCCGCTATAAATTATTTGATCACTTGGGGGCATTCACTGAGCAATTAACTTATTTTCCCCAGATGCTCAGTTATTACAACGGGGCTGGGTATGGAGTTGGGTGGAGGGAATAACTTAAACACTGAATGTGACACCCTTCATCCCAATATACACCACCATACGAAATGGACGTATGTGATAGAGCTGACAGGAGTTGATGTTCCACGAAATGTGCTTCATTACTTTAATTCTAATAATGACAACTAATTATTACTGTCATATATTGCTTTTGCAATATGTGTACCAGCTCACAGTAAATGTTTAGCTTTTCCATTTTTTCAACAGGTGATACTTACATCCCTTTATATCAAGGGAATGTGATTGACATACTCAGCGGTCAACAGCTTCAAAGTGGCTTCGGTTATGCAGTCGGCCATCTAGTGCTCATTTATTCTGGAAGGTAATAAATTACAATAACTTGTTGTTTATAAAGAAGCCAGCCCAATACAATCAGTTAACTCCGACCAAACTGACATGTCCACCTGTTCTAACAGTGCACTGTTCTCTGGCATGAGAGGAGGTATTTTTATGGTTACTTTGGCCAGATTGAACAAGAGATTGAAGCATCTGCTGTTTCACAACCTACTGAAGCAGGAGGTGCACTTCTTTGAGCCGAACAACCCAGGTTAGAAATTCAAAAATGCTGTGAGAATGTGCAGACATTTATGACGACTTTCCAATGCTTTAGATAAACCCACAAAGTGACACAGAGAGCCACAGCGTGAACTGAGGATTCAGGAACGTAAACAGATCTATTAGCTACAGCTTACATCCCTTCGTAAATTGTAGTTCATCATAAAGTAGGACTTATTTGACCATAAATGAATTCACATTGATAACCTGTTTAGAGTTGTCAGACCCTGTTCAGGAGTTCAGCCTGTTCAATTGACACGCTCAGAGTTTATCTTCTACTTCATTTGTTAAATAAAATCTGTGAAAATTACAATTCTCCTAAGATGACATGTACTGATATATGATGGATGGAGAAACATAAATTAATGGATGTATAGATGAATAGATGGATACTAATGATTCGTATTAACAGCAGGTTTTTCTTATCATTTTACATTTCTGTAAACACATTATTTCTACATTTCTATTCTTAAACCACTATTTTTCTAACAATGAAACCTTGCAGGTCTTTGGCATTGATTCATTCTAAAACCTTTTTTCTGTTTCACCGTCCAGGACGACTGTCCTCCCGCTTGCACAGTGACGTAGACAGGATGGGTCGAACCGTTGCACTGAACGCCAATGCAGCCGTCCGCAGCACAGCCAAAACTTTCCTCATGCTTAGAGTGATGTTGGGGCTGTCCTGGGAGCTAACTTTGCTCACCTGCATAGAGATGCCATTCCTGGCCATAATACAAAGTAAATACATCAGCCTGTCCAAGGTGGGTTTATACCACACATCTCAGATTTACATTATTTTATCTTGGGACTTTTGCAGTAATGCTTTGCATTAATTTACCCTTCAAACACTGGATGTTCTTGTCGTTCTGTTTAATGTTTTTTTCAAGGTTGGCTGGGTCTTGTTTATAGTTGGCAAAGAAAATTATAAAAATTGTGATGCTTTTAGTCTATAGGTCCTGTCCAAATTTAGTCTAAACAAAAATGTTCAAAGTCAGGCTTGCTTGGCCTCTTCGATCTACCCCAATGACATTTGCAGCACATTTAGACTTCAGATAACATCTTTATGTGGATGTCTTCATTTCATTTTCTTTAGACAGAATGCATTATCTTTTAAATGTCTGTTAAACAAAGATGTGTTTGAAGTGTAAGTTGTTCATCTAGTTTTGTACTAAAAAATCAAAAAGATGGAATAGAGCAATAAAGAAATGTTGAATTCAGTGTTGAAAGAATTAAAAATACCTCAGTAATTTGTTTTACTTACAAAAAGACAGTTGTAAGAATTACAAGATTATGATGCTGAGAATGCCCAGACTTCATGTCTCTGCAGGTGGTTTGGTTTCTTTTCACACAGGGAAAACTCAAAGCAAACTAAAATCAGTCTCTACAAACCACGCAAGAATGGCCAGTTAGTTTTCTTCTCAGATGTGTCCGGGGCAGGTGTACCAGATGCAAATACAGGAAGCAGATGCTGGGTTCTGAGCTAGTTGAAAACATGGAGGATTTAATACTCTTATTTGTATTTTCCTAATACTCTTATTTGTATTTTCCTGGGCAATATTTCAGGCAAAATTGTCTGTGAAGCATACTGAATGATTTTTGACTAAATGTCTTGAAAGATACATAGGGCTTTATGCTTCACAAAAGGACATGCAGCTTTGGTTTATCAGTTTGTTTACTCTACTGCATTAGACAATGTACCATATGCCTGCATACAGGAAGGCATCTGGCTGAAGCTTGCAGCGTGCACCTTGTATCTGTGTTGGATTGAGGTCGGATCATGTTCATGCCATAAAGTAACTGCTCTAGAGTTCGTTTGGGACCAAGATCACCTCGTTCAAACTGTCTCGGTATGGGTGTTTTGGTTTGCAGCCTAATGCGATGTGTTGTGCTCACATCTACTCAGATGAACTGCACCGAGGAGGGAAACGAACCAGAGTTTGTTTTAAACGGACTAAGCACCTTTGGTGTGGAAAAACATTTAATCTGACCCCTCCCCTGGAAGTAGGTCAAATCCTCTCTCAGGGTCAGAGGTCAGTTTTGGCCTTAAGCAGAGGAGTTACGGTGGCTTGTTTTCCTCACCAGTGATTGCAGAATGTAGCAGGAGATGGATAGACAGATCTGGGCTTCATCTGCCTAATTGAATTTGTTGCTCTGGTCTCTTGAGACAAAGAAGGAGCGGATGTAAAAGTTGAAGCTGTGGATTTACCTGTTCGCCTACATTATGTTGTGCAATTATGATTATTTAATTAAGTATATTTATTAAAAAGTATAATTAATTAAATTGTTTTTATATTTCCAATCAAAATCATTTACAACTAATAGATATAATTCACTAATAACTAAAATGATAAAATAATAATCAAGAGTAAAAAATGCAAACATCGGGGCATGGCGCAGTGGTTAAGCACGTTGTCCATGTACGGAGGCCTTATTTCTCGAAGCAGCTGTCATGGGTTTGAGTTCTGGCCTGTTGATGTTTGCCGCATGTCTTCCCTGTCTCTCCACCCCATTTTTCTGTCGCTTACTTTCAGAAAACGCTGAGAAAAAGAGAGGCAACTAGTGCCTGAAAAATTAAAGATAATAAATGCACAAATTGGTCAATGGAATGCACACTGTGCAACAATGAAGATCAAACTAGCAACGTATTGGTGAAGGTGGGGATAATCAAAGCTTTTGATCAATTTGGAATGTGGGACGCAACAATGGAGATCTATGGGCATGTATCCACATAGATGAGGATCAGGAATGAGACAAAGGAATGATCAGAATCAGCAGCCCAAAGCTGGACTGTGGTATTACTTTAAATAACTTCAAAAATCCATCTGTTACTCGCAGCCAGTTGAAACACAAATAAACTTGAAAACACCAACATCCAATAGTACCTTGCATAGAGGTGCACATAGTTCACAGCACACCAAAAGTGCAGACAAGAACTCGGGAGCAGCATGATGAGTAGAATGATTTAATAGAAAATGAACAGCGAACTTACAGTCGAAACACAAGGATTAACAGGACACGGCGCATGGGCAGAGTGTAAAGGCAATGTAAAGGAAGAATCCAGCATGGTGTTTCCTGTTAATAACTGTGTTTTTCTTTTGTGTTGTCTTTGTGGGTCAGGTCCTGAAGGATCAGACCCAGGAATGCCACGCTAAAAACAAAGATCTGACTTCCCAGACGATCAGCGGGATCCGAACGGTCCGCAGCTTCAATGCAGAGAAAGAAGAACTGAGGAGGTATCATGTGGCTCTAGAAGAGTTGTGCGCCATCAAAAGACGATCAGACATATACAGCGCAGTTTATCTTCTAATACGAAGGGTGAGGCATGTTCAACTGTCAAATACAGCGCCATATGTTTACCAACGAAGGCAATGAGTGAAAAATATAAATGATCACTTTAGGAAAATCACATAAAAGATATGTAATGTTTATCTCTTTCATGTAGTAAACATAAGAGTTACAAATAGTTTTTTTAACATGGTTTTGTTAGTATGGTCCTGATTTACTAGGATTTCATGTATAAAAACACGTGCAAACTTCATATTTGCAAAGCTGATCTACTAACCAGGTGCAATGACAATTGAGTCTGTCAACTGAGCAAAATAGCAAGCGCAATCCATTTAGCATGTTTGCCTTCATGAATATGCAGAACATATGCTGATCATCAGAATGTACAAAATGCTGGGAAGAGGATATGGAAATGTAATTAGTTAACACCCGCAATGTACTCGTACTCATACTCGTACTCGTACTCGTCATCTTCCGCTTATCCGGAACCGGGTCGCGGGGGCAGCAGACTCAGCAGAGACACCCAGACGTCCCTCTCTCCAGACACCTCCTCCAGCTCCTCCGGGGAGAGCCCAAGGCGTTCCCAGGCCACCCGAGAGACATAGTCCCTCCAGCGTATCCTGGGCCGTCCCCTGGGCCTCCTCCTGGTGGGACGTGCCTGGAACACCTCCCGAGGAAGGCGTCCAGGAAGCATCCGGTATAGATCCCCGAGCCACCTCAACTGGCTCCTTTCGATGTGGAGGAGCAGCGGCTCTACTCCGAGCCCCTCCCGAATGGCCGAGCTCCTCACCCTATCTCTAAGGGAGTGCCCGCCCACCCTACGGAGGAAGCTCATTTCAGCCGCTTGTATCCGGGATCTCGTTCTTTCGGTCATGACCCAAAGTTCATGACCATAGGTGAGGGTAGGAAAGTAGACCAACCGGTAAATCGAGAGCTTTGCTTTTCGGCTCAGCTCTCTCTTCACCACAACGGACCGGCACAGCGCCAGTTTGATAAATAACACCAGCAATGTTATTTATCAAACCTGAAACAGACTTTCTTCTTCTATATTTAGCATGTTTGTAAGGCAGGTGCCAACTGCTTCATAATAAAGAAATATTTAGCATCCTTCATGGAGATTCTAAAACAAAAGAGTAAAACATTTTCCCATCGTAAAGAAAAATCCCTCAAAACAACCTGCTAAACTCCTAAACCTATGTGTGAGACAGCAGTACCAAAAAAGACGTGTCACAGTTTCTGGAAAGTCCCCATAACACCTGTAACATTTATGTCTCTTTCAAATTTTAGCATGTAGTGCTTAGCAGGGTAAGTTTTATGAAGAATTTTAAATGACACTTCCACTCGCTTATTTAGAATTAAATACTTAAGGGGATTCATCCAGACTGTCTTCCAGTTGATATCTGGAATATACCAGTTCCAATAAGTCGTTTTATGTGAAAGAGAAACAATAAATTCTTGGAATAAGCTGCGTATTCTCTTATTGCTCTTACGAGGTTCCAGTGAAAAGCAGATTTTCCCCACTGTTGACTCAACTGGATCAGGGCGAATAACTGGGGTAGGTAAAAAATCATCAGTGTTTTTATATAGCGTTAAGGTGCCTAAGGGTATACCTTCAGGTACCCTTAAGAATTCCTGGGGACTGAAAATTATATGTTGCGAGGAGTTAATTGTAATTGAGTAGTCGTCCCTCCTTGTTAATCAGCTGAGGCAACAGTAGGATCCCATTCAGAACCCAAGTCTCAAGGTAGAGTGACTTGTTTTTAACTAAAATATCTTTGTTGTTCCAGATGAGGTATTTGTGAGGTGAGAAGTTGTGTTTATAAATGAGGGTCCACGCTAAGAGGACTTGCTTATGGAAGGATGAAAGTTTAATGGGGAGTTTCTCAATATTATAATTACAATTTAAAATAAAGTTAAGGCCACCAAAGCTGGAGAAGACATGGTGTGGTATAAGATTCCAGATAAAGGTCGGGTTCTTAAGAAAGTGTTTGGCCCAATTAATTTTGAATGTGTTATTTAGGGTAGAGAAATTTAGAAAGTCCAGCCCATCTGATTTGTAGTTATTCTTTATAACAGATTTCCTTATATAATGCGTACGGTTTTCCATATAAAATTAAAGAGCATACAGTCAACGTCTTTATTAATTTTATTTTCTAAATGTAAGGAGAGAGCAGCATATGTCAGTCAGGATATACCTTTAGCTTTGCTAATTAGCACTCTACCTTTTAGAGATATATATCCTTGCAGCCACCTGTTGAGCTTTTTTTGGTTTTCTGTACAATTGGAGGGAAGTTAGAGGAGCATCTTAGCTTTTGATCTATTGAGATTAAAAGTCCTGAGTATGTGACGTCTTTGACTGAAATATTACAGATAACATTTTTAGCTGTCTTTAATTGCTAGCAATTCACATTTTCCTAAATTTAGGCTTGACACCATAGGCCTCGGAAAATTCACTAATTACATCTAAGGCAAAAGCAATCTGGTTTGCATTCTTTAAGAAAAGTGTAATCAGCCAGCTGGCTAATGATGAGTTCTTTATCCCCTATGGTGATTCCTTGTACAGGACTATTGGATATGCGAGTTGTAAGTAGGGATAGGTCTGGTGAAATGGGACATCCTTGATGAAAACCACATTTCAGGTCAAATCTAGAAGTGGAGCCATTTCTCATTTTAATAAACCTATTGCCATTAGAGTACAAGGTTCTGACAGCTTTACAGAAAGATTCCCCAAAATGGAGTTTTTCCAGAGTACGAAAATGAATTGATGTTCAATTGTGTCAAAGGCCTTGTAGAAATCCAGGAAGAAATATAGCTATCGTCAGGTACCAAACAGGAATAATCAAGTAAATCTAAGACTACTCTGATGTTATCAGAGATGTGTCTGTTTTTCATAAAGCCTGACTGTGTTTCATCAGTCACTGTGTCCAAAACCTCTTTAATTCTGTTCACAAGTATTAAAGCCATAATTTTGTAATTAGTATTGAGTATACATATAGGTCTCCAATTATCAATAAAAAGTAAGTCTTTGTTTGGTTTTGGTATGAGTGTTATAAAGCCTTGAGAAAGAGTAGGAGGGAGAGTTTTGTTCTCTATACTAGGAAATACTAGGAAAACTAGGGAAAACTAGGAAAAAAATACTATCTTGGAAAACCTGTAAAAGATTGGAGCTAAATGAATAGGGAAAAATTTATAAAATTCTTCAGATAGACCATCTGTACCATCTGTGAGATTTGTTGTCTTTAAGGGAATTAATACAGTTAGTAATTTTATCCACTGTAAAAGGGCTGTTGTATTAATTCCTATCTTCCACATCAATAGTTTTAAAGTTTTTATTTTTCAAGCCTGAAAAAGTAAGCAGAATTGTGTTATCCTACCTCCAGCCATCCCTTCCTGGATCTAATAAAAGCACCTCCAGCCTTGTGTTGATATAAGCTTCTGTTAATAAGAAGTAATTGTGCTAATCACCTCTTTCTCTTCAGCTTTTCTCAGTTTAGCAATTTGACTCTTTTGACTCAATTAGGATGAGTATCTTTATGAAGGAGGGAGGACCTCTGTTCTGCTGATAAACCCACAACCTCCAACAAGATAAGCTGGCTTACCCTCTTTGTAGGCTTTTTCTAATATAGGCCATAGTTTGTTACGACGTTCTCTGTCTTCTTTGGACACATTCTCAGCAAATCTCAGATGATTGTCTCGCAGATAGGATGATGTTTTGGCTACTTTCCAAGTGGCATCTCTGAAGGCTCATGAGGTGAACTGAATAATGATACTTCTGGGTTTGGTGCTTCCTTGTCACTTGGCTCCAAGTCGGTTAACAGTGTCCGATTATGTCGGCTTGCTGGTGTTTTTGTTCTGGCAGAACAGACTGGCATATTTCTGTCACTTATCTTCTTTCTCCGTTTTCTCGGCTCCATGTAGTCTGAGATTCCACCTTCTGGAATAGCTTTCCAACTCATATATATTCTGTTGGCAAAAGTCCACCCGACCTTCTTCTCTCATCACCTTTTTACGTGGTCACACACTTTTGCTTTTACATCCTTTATTTCAGAGCATATAAAGTCAAAAGTCTTTTTGAGACCCTCAATCTTAAGCGCATTCTCTTTCACCATCAAGTTTTCCCTAACCTTGCTCTCAAGGGTGTCAGATCTTGTGTCTAGCAATGTTGAAAGACTAGATATTATGACGTTTGTTGTAGACGGGTCAAGGTTGCCACGTTTGTACATCACTTTCTTAGAAGCTGGTGATTTGTCCATTTCCTCTTCATTCAATGCAAGTGCTATCGGAGTGGCAGCGTAGTTATGGCAGCTATCATATAACACGTTGCAGAGTGTAGCGTTAGCCTCATTAGCTTTTTCTGATTTTAGTTTGGTTTTGGAAGTTTCTTGCCCCCTTTTCGCTCCCTTATGATTTGGCATTCTGCTGTTTCTTTATATATGACTGTTATATCTTTGCTTTTTAAGGACTGTTACCTTGTAAAGGGTTTACCGTATTGCAGGACTTTATTGTGCATTATTCAAATTGGTTAAAAGTTTTTCTATCTAAGGACACCCAGCAGATTGCATCCAGTCAGTGACTTGCAGCATTCACTCCTCCTGGATGAGCATGTAGCAACAGTGGACAGTCGACTTGCATCGACTTTGCAGCAATCCCTCATACTGAGCATGCACGTAGCGACAGTGGAGAGGAAAAACTCCCTTTTAACAGGAGGAAACCTCCAGCAGAACCAGGCTCAGTGTGAGTGGCCATCTGCCACGACCGACTGGGGGTTTGAGAGAACGGACCAGAGAAAAAAAGAACACAGAAGCACTGATCGAGTAGTACTTTCTATAGAAAAAAAAGGGAAACATTGATGGTTGTAGCTCCTTTGGTGGCCTCATCTAGGAGAGAAAGACAGCTAAGCAGATGAACTCTGAGCCAGTTTTCAAGTCTAGAGTATGAAAGAGAGCACATACAGTTAGTCACAGTAGAAGCTCAGCCAGTAGCTATTTCTAGGAGAGACAGGGTTAAACACTGAAAGACAGGGCCAAGTGTATCATCTGTATAAGGTGAGCATTAAGTTGTTGGCAGCAGCAGCTTGGTCGATATCGCCCTCCAGGAAGGTGCCACAGCTAAACACAGAGCCAGGCCAGGTGTAGCTTCTAGGAAGAGAAAAAGCAGAAAGAGAACATAAAGTTAAAAGCTGAAATAACAGCAAATAATGCAAGATTGGAGAGTAGTATGAGAATGTAGCGAAGAGACTGAAAGTGGTCATTATGTCCATGTCCTCCAGCACTCTAAGCCTATAGCAGCATAACTACAGAGATAGCTCAGGATAACCTAAGCCACTCTAACTATAAGCTTTATCAAAAAGGAAAGTTTTAAGCCTAGCCTTAAAAGTAGACAGGGTGTCCGCCTCACGGACTAAAACTGGGAGCTGGTTCCACAGGAGAGGAGCTTGATAACTAAAGGATCTGCCTCCTATTCTACTTCTAGAGACTCTAGGAACCACCAGTAAACCTGCAGTCTGAGAACGAAGTGCTCTGTTAGGAACGTATGGAACAATCAGATCTCTGATGTATGATGGAGCTAAATCATTAAGGGCTTTATATGTGAGGAGGAGAATTTTAAATTCTATTCTGGATTCAACAGGGAGCCAATGAAGGGAAGCTAAAATAGGAGAATTAAAATTCTTCTTGTTTTTCTTCTTCTTCTTCTTCTTCTTCTTCTTCTTCTCTTTCTTTTCTTCTTCTTCTTCTTCTTCTTCTTCTTCTTCTTATTATTATTATTATTATTATTATTATTATTATTATTATTATTATTATTATTATTATTATTAATATTATTAGCTCCAACTCAATGGCTTCAAACTTCATCTTTCTAATTCGGCTTCTCTGTTCTTCCAAACTATCAATGATGACAGCCAGCAGCGCACACAAAACTCTCATATAAATAGGGCAGTCTGCACCATTTTTTGTTAAGATTTGCGCAAGCAGTATTAATAGATCTCCCGCAACACGGCCACTTATTGCACACTCGATTTAGTGCCCCTTATTTGGAATATTAGTAAATCCGGCCCCATGTGTTGCATACCCTTGTAAAAATTGTTTTTTTTGTGTTGTTTGGCAAAAAATTTTTCAGGTAAGTGGTTTAATTGTTGTTTAGTGGTATTTTTTAACAACTGTGTGGGTAATTTTTGAGTTTTTTTTTCCTTTTTGCATTCAGCTGGTGTCTCTGGGTATAAAGATATTTATGCTGATTAAAGCCCAAAGCCTCATCTCTTCTGGTCAGCTCAGCATCGGTAGTCTGGTGTCCTTTTTCTTGTACCAGAAGCCCATGTCAGTCAATCTAAGGGTGAGCTCAGTGAAATATATATATATATTTTAGTAAATTATACTGGATATTATTGATGAAGTTATTTTTGTCACAGGAGATCATGTATTGCTACGGAGAGACGATGTCCACAGTAGGAGTCATTTCCAAAGTGCTGAGTTACCTTGACAGGACACCAAAGAGTAAAGAGGAAGGAGACTTGGCTCCTAAGACGCTGGATGGGAAAATAGTTATGCAAAATATTAATTTCAGTTATCCCTCTGCTCCTTCAGATAAACCAGCTCTGAAGGTAACAGTTTCTCTCCCACAATATGCTCAGGATTGCACTGTTTCTTCAGGGTCTTAAAAGTCTTAATGAATCTTAAGTTTAAGTTACTGAAGCTTTTAGAAAACCTGGGTGTTTAGAACAGTTAAACACTGAAAACAGATCAGATGATCACTCTTCTGATTTTTCCCTTAGTCGATATCCTTGCAAATCCATCCGGGAAAGATCACAGCTCTGGTCGGTCCCTCCGGCGGTGGAAAGAGTTCCTGCGTCAGCCTCCTGAAGAGGCTGTATGAGCCTCAGGAGGGTCAGATCCTGTTGGACGGGAAGCCACTGCACTGTTACAAAAAAAAATATTTCCACCAGAAGGTACAGTGGGATTAGCAAAGAAAGTTTAAACCTCAATGTTATGACTCATTTCTTAAATGCTAAAATTCAGTCATTGAAGAAGCTGTTGAACAAATTTAAATTATGGCATCATTTTGGAGAAAATGTTTGTATTTCCAGACATTTTTCATTGTCTATCCATCCACCCATTGTTTTTACATGCTCGCTGTAGGTAAGGTTAGAGTTCAAAGTGACTCCCAGACATTTGTAAGTGGTTACAGTGGAGAGTTGTTGATTAAAAAGGTAATGGGATTGTAGAAGGGGTGTAGGGATGTAGAAAAATGTCCCCTAGGTGATTTAAAGTACACACATTCTGTTCTCATGACATTAATAATTAAATGATTGTCTTGCATCCACTGGTGTAAATGCTGAAGATCTGTATTTAGCTTGTTTGTAATTGTGTCAGTGTTTGAACCAGACACAAAAAGTACTGTATCATCAGCATACAACAGAGGGGTTGAATGATTAAGCACCTTTTGAAGGTCGTTAATGTACATCAGGAAGAGTAAAGATCCCAATATGCTCCCCTGTGGAACCTCCGTAGGACAGTCCAATGTCTGTCATGTTGTTGCAGCAATTTTTACAACCTGAGATCTATCAGGTAAATATGAGGAATTGAGTAAAAAAATAAGTAAGAAAATACAGTTTCCTTTCAGATAGCTGCTTATAGCTTCCGTGATTCTTGTGTTAGCACTTAGGTACGGTGCCTTCACGCACTGCAAAAAGATGGGATTTCTGAGTTTCTGACTGACATGTCAACATTCAGGGCCGAGCAAGCTAGAATGATCCCAACCATCAGCCAATTTCTTTGGGCATCTTTAGTTGTTAGCTTGGACCGTGCCTATTATATCAGTAAACTTGACTGTAAATGCAAAAAGAATAAATCGTTTCTAAAGTTAGTTCTGACAACTAATACTTACATACCCTAAAGTAATGATTGTGTCTGATATTTTATGCTACAAAGAACTTGTTCATATAAGGTACATATTCCTTGAAAACAAACTGGTAAATTTGTATAGCTAGTTTTTATTCTGTTAATAGGAGGAAAAGACAGACTCATAGTTCCTGAGTTTGTGTTTTTACTGATTTAGATTCAAAATCGTCTCCGTAATATGTCTGAACTACGTCTATTATTTTTTTTTTAGCTTTAATGTCATGGTTTTTGATTGTGACTGGTTTTGTTCTTGCTCTCACCTGCTATGTGTATTGATTATGTTGGTCTTATGTTATGGAAAGGAAATATTCTTGGTTGAGTTCAGCGTTTGTCAGAATGCTTAAAGTTCGAGAGGGATTCCCAGTGTTTATAGGCTTACGTTGCATCGGTTTGGACTGAGACTTCTTTTGTTAAAATGACACAATCAGAGGACAAAAGGGGACAAATTTCTCAACTCGTCTTACTCTTGGAACCGATAAGTGCACCAATACTGATATTTACCGCTGTCTTTTGTTTACTCAGGTAGCATTGGTTTCCCAGAATCCTGTGCTCTTTTCTGGTTCCCTGAGGTACAACATAGAATATGGCCTGAAGAAACCCCCTCTGGAGGAGAAGGTGAAAGAAGTTGCAGAAAAGATCAATGCACACAAGTTCATCTCTGAAATGGAGAACGGATATGACACAGGTACAGAACTGGTGTTTTTACCTTATTTGCTGATGATAACAGCGTTTTTAGTTTTTGTGATTATAAATATAATTGAAGTATGTTTTATGTGGCACATTGATAGTTTTCAACTATTTTTCTATCAATCTTATACCATTAAAGATGAACAGGCAGTTGGAGAGGCATCACTAGGTTCTAAGATAGTATATTTTAGTAAGCCAGTCAGTTTAGGTAGATTTGCCACTGTGTCTTACTCTTTCCATTTTGAGATGATATTTTCTAACCTAACTCTACTTTAAAATGGTCCACCATTTTACCCATGACCTGTTTGACGTGTCCCTTAGTCTTCCACAATTGAATGCTACTTTGTGTTGGCCTATCACATAAAATTTAAGTTAAATACGTAGAAGTTTATGATGGTAATGTAAAAATGTAAAACCCCTGTCTGTGGAGACTGAATAAACATATTAGTAAACATTATAATTTCCATATTGAGTAACCAGTCTGTTTTTTCCTGTTTTCCAGATATTGGAGAATGTGGAGGCAAATTGTCAGGAGGACAGAAGCAGAGCCTTGCCATAATCCGAGCTCTGCTTAGAGATCCACAGGTCATTATCCTAGATGAGGCTACAAGCAAACTGGATGTAGATGCGGAGAAGGCAGTGAGTAAGAAAGTCAATCCTGGAAATGATGGAGGATGCTTCTGGAGCTCAGAAGCATCCTAGATGCCCATGAATGTCACTACCTAGAAACCAACGCCCCCCCCCCCCCCCCCCCCCCCCCCCCCCCCCCCCCCCCATATTTTTTTCCTTACTAGATTACTAGTGTAATCAAATACATTTATCAAAACACTTCCACGTCAAAAACTCAAATTTCAAAATTTCAAAATAAATGTTTCACTATTACAAGTTCAAGGATCATTCAGCGCCTAAATTGCCCTCATTTCTTGTAAAAAGTAAGTTTAAATCCAAACAAATCTCAACAGCAAAATCAGTGTGACACAAACAGGCTCATCAGATTAATGTCAGCTGCTAACATTATTGCTGGTGAACAAGCTGAGGAGCATCTGTGGCTTCCCAGTAAAAACAAGTAGCAACAACTGTAATAATCCAGCATAACTCACACCTATATGGTGTCATTTCTCAGGTGCTGAATGAGGTTCTGGCTCGCAAACGGACAGTTCTGATCGTGGCTCATCAGCTCCGGATTGTGGAGAAGGCGGATCACATCATTTTCATGGAGGACGGATTGGTCAGGGAGGAGGGGACCCATCAGGAACTCATGAACAAAAAAGGAGGCTACTTTCGTTTAAAGGAGGAGTTGTTTTCTGAAAGCAGCTAAAGAAGAGTGTTTTTTAGAGTGTTGTTTGATGTGCTGCAATAAAATTGTTTATAACAGATAAACTGAAATGTTTGATGTTTTCTCGTCTTTTACAGCCCAAGGCTACGTTCACTGATTGTCATCAGTGTATGAAAAATGATGTGGATATGGAAATTTAAATAAATTTTACTGGTGTGGTTTTAATTGTCACATCTGTTAAAAACTTTGCAGTGTACAGTGCCTTTCAAAAATGTTCATCCCTTCAGCAATTGTTTTGCATTTTATCCCATTAAAAAGTAGTGTACAACTGTGAAGTTGAAGGACAATTACACGTTCTTATAAATACAAATCTGAAACTGAAGTGTGCATTTGTATTCAACCTTTCTAAGTCAATATTTTGTAGAACCTGCTTGTGCTGCAGTTGCAGCTGTAACTCTTGTTGCATGTCTCTACCACCTTTGCACATTTACAGATTTAAGTGTTTGTCCATTCTTTTCAAAACAGCTCAACCTCCGTCAGAATGGACGGAGAGCATCTGTAAACATCAACTTTCAACTTTTTTGCATAAGGATTTTCAGTTAAATTTAGGTCTGGTCTTTGACGGGGCCTTCCTAACCCATGAATGTGATTTAAACCATTCAGTTGTAGCTCAGGGTGGATGTTTAGTGTTGTTGTACTGTTGGAAGGTGTACCTTCACCCGAGTCACAAGTCTTTCTGCAGCATCTAGCAGGTTTTCTTCTGTCCATTTTACCATGAACTGTGGGTACACCTTTCATGTCTCTGCTAGAGAAAAGCAGTTCTGAAACACAATGTTGCCACCACAATTTTACACAGTGGAGCTGGTGTGTTTACTGTGATGTGCAGTACTAGTTTTCACACATAACATTTGCATAAAGCCCAAAAATTTGCTAGTGGCAAACTGGACTCCTTATTGCTTCATTTCTCAAAAATAGCTTTCTTTTTATCACTATTCTAGGGCCATGTTTGTGAAGTAATTACCAGTTCTCCCACCTGAGCTGTGATTCTCTGCAGCTCCTTCAGAGCTTTTATCTGCTTCCATTTTCAGATCGTGGATTGAGCAGAGCTCTGTGAGATGTTCAAAGCTTGGGGTATTATTCTATAAGTGTAAAAGCAAATGTAATACCGTTTCTTTCTTCACTTTGACTCTGGATAGGTGTGGGGATCTGATTGCTGCTTTGTGTTTCTTCGCAGGTCATGCAAAGCGCCCCCACCTGGTCAAGGCTGATACAAGAAAAACCAATCAAGGCGTGCCGACCCAAGGGATCAAGGTTTGAGTAAATTATCTGGCAGCAGTTTGCAGCCTGAAAGCAGAAGTCCCCCAAGCGGCTCAGTCTGTAAGATCTCCCCCCGGCCCGAAGCTCTCTTGGCCCGCTGAAGGTTTGTTGCGTCTGGGCGCGGTGAGCTATCTGGAGCTGCACACCATGATCCCCACCGCTGGATTTTGTTCCCAGTTCATTCGGAGAAGCACAGCTTTCCCCGCAGCTCTGAGGGTTCTCCGGACACCACGGACACGTCAGCCGGGATTACCTGCTGCCGCTCGGTGAGGAAAACCAGAACCAGGAATTGGCTTTAAACCAAAAATCAGAGCTCATGTGCAGAAAGTAGAACGCTCCGTTAGTTTGTTCGCATATTTGTTTACTTTCTCTTTATGTAACAAAACATTCGCGTGTCATAATTTCTAACTTTGTTGGTGCTGAAGTAGCTCTCTGCTTTTGCATTGGACAGACAGCCGTTCTACATCTTGCACAACAGTTTAATATAAATAAAGGCTGCCGTAAACAGAAAGAAAGGGCCAAAACAGGAAGTCCCAAAATATACGCCCAATAATTGGACTCAGTAAACCAAAACACATGTATTAAACAGTTTTCTGTTACAAGCTGCATTTTGGGTTCATATTTTACTAAAGTGGATCCTTCTGGGTATGTTCTCATGTTTATAGTAGCGGTTCTTACATGAATGGCGCCCTGGGCGAGCCCCTCCTCCCCATTCTGCAAAAAAACTAACTTTTAATGATGATACTTATCAGAAACATTAAGAACTAACAATAATCTAGATTGACCTGACATTAATTTTGTGTTCAAAAAAACTTTTAATAGTTTCTGACTGTTTAGGAATGTGACCAGTGTTTAAAAAGTGGCATTTTCTTGCAGAGATCCTTTTTTTCCCCTCAGTGAAATGCTTCATTTTAGCTCCTGCTTCTTTAGGGCTTCTATGAGTGGTTAAAAAGTGTTCAGAGAGTTCCTCAAGTTTGATTTAAAACTAATGGATCCCACATTTCCTCACAGTAGAATATAGGTAATTACTTTAAATCGTTGGCTGTCAAAGTAGATATGAAACGTCTCCCTGGTAGGGTACGAACCGATGCATGATTGGTACAAAATGATCCAATGAATCCATTTATTATCTGGAAAAACTCCAGTATACAGGTAAATCTAAAAAAAATGGAATATTGTAAAAAAAAGTTCAATATTTTTTGTCACTAATTTCAGAAAGTGAAACTCATATATAGGTTTATTACACAGATTGAAATATTTCAAGCCTTATTTTTTGTAATTTTGATGATTATGGCTTACAAATAATAAAAACCCAAAATTCAGTGTCACAGTAAATTCCAATATTGTGAAAAAGTTTGAAACTCATGGGGTGACACCCAGCTAATTAATTCAAAACACCTACAAAGGTTTCCTGACCCTCTAAATGGCCTCTCAATCTGGGCCAGTAGGCTACACATTTATGGGGAAGACTGCTGACCTTATAGATGTTCCTGAAGACTGTTGATGACACCCTTTACAAGGAGGGTAAGCCAAAAAAGGTCATTGCTATAAAGAGTCTGGTTGTTTACTGAATGGCGTATCCAAGCATTATCATAGAAAGTTGAGTGGAAAGAAAAAGTGTTGTAGGAAAAGAACAACAGGGATAACCACAACTTAGAGAGGATTGTCAAGCAAAATCCATTCAAGAACTTGGGAGAACTGAACTGAGGCTGGATTCGGTGCATCAAGAGCCACCACACACAGATGAATCCTGCACATGGGCTACCAGTGTTGCATTCCTCATGTCAAGCCACTCCTGAACCAGAGACGGCATTGGAGGTGTCTTACCTGGGCTAAGAAAAAAAAGAACTGGATTGCTGTTTAGTGGTCCAAAGTACTTTCAGATGAAAGTAAAGTTTGCATTTTATTTTGAAATAAATATCCCAAAGTCTGGCTAAGAGTGAAGAGGCAAAGAATCTGCATTGAAGTTTCCACAGTCAGTGATGATTTTGGGTGCCATGTCATCTGCTGGTGTTGGTCCACTGTGTTACCTGAAGTCCAAAGTCAACGCAGCCATTTACCAGGAAATTTTAGAGCACTTCACAATTCCTTCTATTGACATGCTTTATGGAGATGCTGATTTAATTTTTGCAGCAGGACTTGGCACTTGCTTGATCTTATGTAGTCTTATTTTCTGAGAGACTAAATTCGGGGTTTTCATTATCTTTAAGCGATAATCATTAAACATATAAGAAAAAAAACCTCGAAATATTTCATTCTGAATTTAATGAATCTATATATGAGTTTCAATCTCTGAAAAAAGTGACAAAAAAATTAACTTTTTCACAATATTGTAATTTCTTTAAATGTATCTGTACAACAACCAAATTTCAAATAAACAAAAAAGAAACAGGCTGGAATGGCCAACACCCAAACCTGATATTTCAAATGTAAAACTTGCAAACGCTTTCAGCAGCAGCTGTGTCATCATACCTGAGAGAATTCAATTCAAAAATACTTTATTCATCCCAAAGGGAAACTAGTTGTTGTTCTAGCTCATTTTATACAGGTTTCTTCAATAACAGTAAGCAGAATAACTCTGTAACTTATCTCAACAGTAAGCAGAATAACTCTGTAACTTATCTCAACGGTAAGCAGAATAACTCTGCTTACTGTTGGTTTTGTAACTTAAGCTGTCAGAGTGCAGTTTCTGAATGACATTGAAAACGCTACAGAGTTCAGTTTATTCCCTTTAAGCATTGTTTAATTTGTAATCATATTTGGATTATTCTAAAACTGTTAAGTCTTCTCTGACTTTCTTTAAGTCTTCTCTGACTTTTTCTGAATCTGTTTTTCTCAGCCTATATCTATTATGTAAGCTGCCCTATTGACCTACAATTAGTTCCAACTGGACTTTGACACAGACCTTTCACCCACATTTTTTAAGATATGGTTCTTGTTTCTCCTCAGTCTGCTGAATCAAACACTACAAACACTGTTGATATCTGTGAATTTGGCCATTTGAAATAGGCTGAAAGCTGCAGAGACAGTAGGGGTGCGTCTTACTCCCTCCCTGCCTGGACGAAGTGGGGGCTCCTGGATCTTTTATCATTCATTGAGCCAGATAGTTAACAAAAACTTGAAAAACATGTTTGGAGCTATTTCCTTGTCCAACAGTGAGGTCTTATATTTCCATTGTTGCAACTCTGAGGTTTAAGTCCTTAAATAAATTGTTGGAGTTAAATAAATCCTATTAGAAGCCTCCTGCCTAGTTAGCAGTACGCTCTGCAATTGATTCTTATTTGTAATGATTACCTATTCAATAACATTTTATTTGTCCCCGAGGGGTAATCTAAAGGTAAAGTGAAACCATTCAAACACATGCACTGTAACGTTTAACACAATAATCGACAAGAAATAACAGAAACATTTTAAAAACAGAAAAAAGAAGGGATGAGACAGTAATTAATGGAGGGTGAATATTTACATGATCTGTAGGCTATATGTATATAATCTGTGCATTAGGATATAAAAAAAGATGGATGACAATAACTTCCTTGCTGTAAGGTGCAGGAAAGTTCTGAAAATTAATATTGAGAAAATCTGCAGTCATGGAGGTCTGAGTTTATGGGGGGATGGGGAGTTAGGTTATGTCAGGCAGTATAGTTTGTCATTTAAATCTTTCTTTAGCAAAAAAAGATAAGTTGGTTTTACATTTCGTTAGACTCATAAAATGATTGCCAAAGTCAAATTACTTTGGATTGCTGTTACAAAGTTTATAAGAAATAAAATGTACTTGCTAAAAAATGTGTTTATTATTTTTTTCTGAGAACATTCAACGATGACTCAGGTATTTTTGCTTTGAGGCTGACCATTTGACTTCTTGGTGATCTTCTAGTACGTTGCTCATATCTTTGTGTTTTGATTTTTACATGATGTTGTATACATCCCATATTTTTACCAAAGGATACCAAGGTATGACCTAAACTACCTCAATAACGAAGGGCTTCAATCTGGTTTTTTGTGTGTTTTCATTTTTTTTATAGGTTTTGTATTTCTTTTCTTTCACTCACTAAACTCATACAAACACAGTTAGTGTATTTGTTTAGTTCACTTTTAAAGTTAAGTGTGAGAACATCAGGATTGAGACAGGTTTCAGGAAAGTGAACTGGAGAATGTGTTCCAACCATAGAGGATGTGTTTTATTCTGACCGTGGAACACCGGACCAGTCAAACTCACTCAAGTCCTTACGCTGGCCCATTATTCACACTTCTGTTAACCTGAGGACCAAGCCATAACTTGGTCCTAACCAGTGATGTGTGGTGAGGTTCATGTCTGGTGAGGCACAGACTCTGGAGTCGGATGCACAAATTAAGAAACCTAAAATAGAGGCTTGTATTTCAATTTTTTACCTTAATTGAAATATAATTATTTTAACAGCTTTTAATTATGCTTCAATCAATTCCATACTGTTCAACAATACCATAGCAAGCAAAACAAAAGGTCAAATTTGGTTATTTAAACTTGTTTTTTCATTTTGCCTCATCTATCTCTTTTTTTTGTTTGTTTTTATTAAAACTGGAAATCGTGTATGATCTTACCTTTTTATTTGGATATGAAATCCATGGAGGCAGGTTGCATTAATCAAGTCTTTTAAAATCTCCTGGTTCTCCCTCACCTCTGCTATTGTTGAGTCTGTGCTGCCCATTCAATCCCAAGTCAAATCCAGTGTACCACTGAAAATAGTGGGTTATCTTTCTCCTACTTGTTTGAAGCAGATCTTTCAGCTCCAGAGTTGGTCTCCTGTTTCAACTGAAGATCCAGTTTTTGAAAAACCTCTACAAAAGCTACATAAATAACCTATCTTTTGTAATAAAATTTTAAATTTAATTGTAAATAAAAAAGAAAAACAGATTTTCTTGAATTTTTCTCTTTGCATCCTGAATGGTTCTTCAGCTGTTACAGATGAACATTCAAAACAATTTCAATAATTAAAAACAAAGTTCTGTCGTCTTCATTTCAAACAGTTTGAACTACTGTTAGACTCGATTCATCTGCACCTGCTGTGGCACCCATTGAGTATTTCATAATGAAGTTTCAAAATGTCTGAAAGCTTTTTCGCTTTCTCTGTCTCTTGCCTCCTGTTCAGGGGCATCCACGTGGACTCTCCCCCTGTCATCCCCACTCTCACCACCAGCTACGTCCACGGCACGTCGTCCACGTCGCTGCTCCACGACACGGTCGCAGAGGCCTTGCTGAAGACGGTGGAACGCTGGCCCGACAGGGAGGCCGTGGCCTTTCTGCAAGACGGAGTCCGCAAAACCTTCGCAGAGTTTCAACAAGATGTGAGTGTCTTCCACAAGTGTCCTTGTATCCAAAAATCCAAATCATAACACATCCAGAGATGTTAAACATGCTGTGAAACGACTCTGCATGGTTTTTAAATCGCTTATCTCTGGGTAACAGTATCTATCTGAACTATCTGAACCACCCTGCTGTAATCTAAAATTGTAATCGCTCTTTGGCCCACACTTTGTTGTGTTGTTGTAAATTAGCCACACTAAAGGGTTTCCTGACAGTGATGGCCCTTTTAATGTCATGGCACAGCATCTTAATCAGATTTAAGGGCGGACTTTGACTAGGCCACTCCTAAGCCTTAATTTTGCTTTTTGAGTCATTCTGGGGTGAACTTGCTGGTATGATTTGGATCATTGTCCTGATGCATAACTGATGATGGCTGGTGATGGCAGGATTTTCTCCCTCAGGATTCACCTTTATAGAGCAGAATTCATTGTTCCATTATGTTTATCAGTTACAACAAGCCGCCCAGGTCCTGACGAAGCGAAGCAGCCTCTTACCATTATACAATATAGTGGTAAATCTCAAACACATTATACCTCTGTGTTTCTCTGTCGGAATGATTTTATTTTTCTGAAATGATGTTAGTTTTACACCAGATGTAATTGGATGCCCACTACTCAAACAGTTCCACGTTTGTCTCGTCAGTCCACAGAAGATTTTCCCAAAAGTCTTGGAAATCACCAAAATGTTTTCAGGCCAGTTTGAGAGGTACATGTTCTGTTTGTCAGTAATGGTTTTCTTGTTGTAACTCTATCAAACATGTTATAGGGCTTTTAATGTTGGTCGATGTTTGTCGATGTTTTCTTGGAGTAATGTTTGTCGGTCGGCCACTCCTCGGAAGGTTCACCTCTATTTCATACTTTCTCCATAGGTGGATAATGGCTGTCACTGTGGATTTGCTATATTCATAAGAAATGGCTTTGTAACTCTTCTCCAGAATATATGGATGTCAGTGAATTTGTTTTTCATCTGTTCTTGAATTTGTTTCCTAGCAGGACCCACACCTTTCAGAAACCTTTGTCTCTTCAGTTCACAGAATATTTTCTCAAAGATTTAAGGAATATGAAAATGTTTTTTGGCAAATGTGAGTCTGGCTTTTGTTCATTTTTGTCAGCAGTGGTTTTGGCATTAAAAACTCTCCCATGGATGCAATTTTTGCCCACTTTATATTTATCTAACAGGTTCTGTTCAGGTGATTTCTTAATTCTACAGATCTGGCAGTGATCAGGCCTAGCTATGGGCATCCAATTTGGACTCAGCTATCCGTAATATGTAGATAACCAGAGTTGGTCTTTAACAAGGGGGGGATTATTTTCTCACATTGGAGAAGTTTGGTTTGGATTGTTTTCTTCTTTTAATGAAAGAAATTATCATTTGACAACTTCTTTTTGTATTTACTCAAGATATCATTCTGATCTTAAATTAGTTTGATGATCTGAAACATGTAGGTGTGACAAAAAAGCAAAAACAGATGAAGGGACAAACACTTTCACAGCTCAGATCTAATTTTCACAAATGTATTTATGTTAAGCCAAGATTTCCTGACCCTTTTGGAAATCTTGTTAGCTTCTCTTGGACGTTGTTCAACATGTGTTTACAGTTCATGTGAAACATCAAGGAAGAGTCTGTAGTTTGAACTTTTTTTAACTTCTTTTAACTATTTAAATCTTTAACTTCATTGCTATTTATTAACTGGCGAGGAAAAGTCTGGACGCTGGTTAAAACACTCAAGCCGCATGCTGCCTGCTTTATATGTGCATCTCAATTTTTATTTAGTTATATCTTACAGCTAATAAAAATCCTTCAATTCAGTTAGTCAGAGTTAAATGGTACATCAGACCAATAAAAAAATATTTTTGACACAAAAATGTTGTCCTACTCAAAGTAAATAAATAAATGTTTCAGCGATATTGGAGTACACCTTTATGAACCCAAATGTAGAATATGATTCAGAGAAAGCCTGTAAGTGAAATCTCATCTTAGTTTCTTAAATACTTAAAGATTAGCTTCTTTCTGAAAAACCTTTGCTGCCAAAATTTAGACCTGTATTCTCGTTCTAAACAATGTAACAATAACCTGCTGTAATCAAACACAGTAAAGTACTACTTTCAGTGAAACAATCTTGTCCTACATTAAGGAAGCTAATCTTTAGAATTGGAACAAGTGGCAATATCATTAACAGCTGAAAGATGAGGTAATGTATAACTTATTTCACACATAAGAAGAAGATAAGGGGTTGAGCTCATTTTTGTATCTCTGCAGGTAGACCGGGCTGCTGTGGGACTTCTGGCTCTTGGGCTCAGGAAAGGAGACCGGCTCGGCATGTGGGGGCCGAACACTTATGAATGGATTCTGTTTCAGTTTGCAACAGCTAAAGCTGGGATTATACAGGTAAATCATGGGTGCAGAAAGCACTTAAACAGAGCTGAGCTGATATAACCATTCTAATCACCCATATTTTATGTTTCTCAGTGATGAAGTTGACTGGTTACTTATAAGTATAATACTTTATATTTTAACATAAGCTTTTGTGACCCTGCCGTTAACTAATACAGACATTGTCACTAACAATCAAAGCTAGGAACATTGCAGGATGTGAACATTTTGAAGATATTAATTGAAAATGTTAGAGCTGTGTGAGGATCCAAATACAGGCAGACTAAGGAGCAACAGCTATTTCTGTAGGGTGTTCTTCAGCACCCTGAATGGGTTAAATAAAAAAAGTGATTTTCCTTTTGCATGTAATGCATTGGAAAAGTATTTTTGCCACCTGAAATTATTACTTATTAATTTGGTCTCATCTGATTAGAACACCTTCTTCCACGTGTTTGCTGTGCCCCCACATGGCTTTTGGCAAACTGCAAACAAAGCTTCTTTTGGCTTTTCTTTTAAAAATGGCTCACTCTTCCATAAAGATAGATTGATGTAGTGCCCAACTAACAGTCCTGAAAAATTCTCCCACCCGAGCTTTCTGAAGCTCCCCTAGAGTTACCACGGACCTCCTGACTGCCTCTCTGATTAATGCTCTCCTTGCCCTGTCAGTTTAGGTGGGTGTTCACTAACAAACCTCTCAGGCCTTCGCAGAATAGCTGAATATATATTGAGAATAAATTACAGAGTTTCTGAATACAAGGGACTGAAATCATATACAAAAAAATGTTGAAGACCATGGCTTATTTTCCTTCAACTTTACAATGATGCTACTTTGTGTTGAAATCCCACGCTATTTGTAGCATGTTACTCAGATTACGCAAACAGAATACTTCCTAAATTGCTCTTCCATCTGCAATTCCATTTATGTAAAAAGTTTAGCAGTTCTCTGGGCTTTTGAAAAATCATCTGTTATAGTCAAAGTGTCTACAAATAATCAACATGTCAGAAAACACAGTGTCTGTGCTCTGTATTAATTTCTCCAAAGAATCAATTATTTGTGTGTAATGTAACTGAACATGTTGCTGTTTAAAATAAACAGTAAATGCATTACTGCATCTTATTGTGGTCACGTGTGTTAAAAACTATAGAGCCTAAATGAATTAGGACGCTATGGACTTTTTTTTCTCAGATGAAAACTAAAATATTGGTATATATTTAAAAAATTGAATGATTTAGCAAATGCTTTCAAATGTTCTTTTTTTGTTTAATGTGTTCACAATAAGAAAAGATTATATTTGCATTCCTCAGCTTTTATTTTGGAAAATAGTTTCTGTTTTTATGGAACTGTTAAATTATTTTTCTTCTCACCAGGTGTCTGTAAACCCAGCATACCAACAGAAGGAGGTGGAGTATGCCTTACGGAAGGTGAGTCATTTCATTTCATTTTAATACAGATTCATGATCCTGTATTGGACCAACAGAAATAGCATCCTTTCGAGATGAATACTCTTTTTGCCTCCTCACAGGTTGGCTGTAAAGCCATTGTGTGCCCTTCAGAGTTTAAGACTCAGAAGTACTGCGACATGTTGATGAAGATATGTCCTGAAATTGAGTCGTCCAGTCCAGGAGACATCAAGAGCGCCAGGTACAGCAGCAGACATTCACACATTTATCCTGAACCTTAAAAGGTTTGTGTATATAAAAACACGTGCAAAATTGATTTTGTGTGCAAAGCCTAAATTGCATGTGTAATTGAGTGGAACAGCAGGCACAAACCTTTTTGTGTGTTCGCCTTCGTGAATATGCAAAACATATGCTAATGACCCAAATGCGCAGATTTATGGGAGGAGGATATGCAAATGTAATTCCTTACTTCCCTCAATGTGAATGATCATACTTGAAACAGATTGCGAATGCTGTTTCTGCGTCTATATTTAGCACGTTTGAAAGGCAGGTGCAAACTGGCACACAAAAATGTTGTGCATGTTATTTAACAAATAAAACTGAACATTAACAGCCACCATCGACGAGAAAACTACCACGGAGTCAAAGGCATATTTAAGGAATAACAAAACATAATAGAAAACTGTCCTGTGCGCTTCTTAAAGGCAGATTATTTCATTTTTTTTCTCCCTCTGTGTTTCTTTACAGCTCTGTACAAAGAATGTTAACATTGTGTTAAATTATTATGGGCCCACCTGGTTTTAATGTTTGGGTCAAGCGGGTCATATCCCTCAATTCGAATCACATGTCACAGAAAGGAAGTTAGGGTTGATGTAGGGTGGTGAATTGCGCACGCAATCTTTGTAGATCACCCGCAACACAATTTTTTTGTTTGCACAAGCAATTTAGCGCTTCTTATTTGGAATCTTTGAAGAACGGGCCCTTTGACTTCAATCCTGAATACCTTTTACAAAGCACCATAGATCAATGCATCATGAAATACTGATTTATTCTGGTTCTCGAATTAAAATTTATCAGTCCAAGTTCACATCTAAAAGAAGCTTCTCTAAGTTTAAGAATAACTAGTTTATT